>NW_019774114.1:583227-608857 GCF_001039355.2 Lingula anatina
TACGGGCGTGATGAATCAGTCAGCGAGGGCAAGTCTGCTTAATTAGCACAAATTGTATGTCTATAACACTATTTTGTCATCTGGGACAAAGGAAATGACAGGTACGTCATGCTTCCAGATTAGATCTTCAATTAATAGTTTCTTCCTCATTGACGAGAGCTATTGAAAGGACAACAATTGACAAAGGGCCCGGCATGCAGCATCTATATGACTGGCTTGAAAATTTACCGAGTCTTGCCGACGATGTGGTCGAACAATCGGAACAAGAAAAAAATTCTGTCGCATGATTTTGACATATGGACTAAATGTTTGAGCCCAGAAAAATTAATTTTATAAAATAATTTTTATGGTCGGATTGACTGGGCCCGTCGAAATGCTTGGCACATTACCGTATTATATGAGCCAGATTTTTATTTATTTATTTATTTTTTATTTATTTATTGAAAAAGTGGCAAATAACAAAATTGTATTCTGGGAATAAGCAAAGCTGCTTTAGAATCATTATATACAAATAAAGTGTTTGGTATTTCAGGAGTGGGAACAGAAAGCTGCTGCTGCTAAAGCTGAATATGAGAAGGCAATGGAGGCATACAAAGCAGCCAAAGCAGATGCAGATGAGGAAGACGAAGACTCTGAAAGGTGTGTTGTAATGTTACAGCCATGTCCCAACTAAAACAAAAAAAAAACATTGAATAACAAGAAGCATGTACCAGAGCTTACTTAACATGATTGAGGTGCAAATATTGAATTTGTAAGCATATCAACTAGCTAAAGTTTGATCAGCAATAACCTGTTTGATTACAGTCCAAAGGCCAAGAAGTCCAAGAGCCCAAAGAAAAGTTCAAGCAGCACAAAGAGCCCCAAGAAGGAAAGCAAGGCTGGGGCTGGGGGAGAGTACAAAAGTAAGGAGTTCATCTCCAGCTCTGAGGACTCCAGCACAGACAGTGATGATAAACCACTTAAAAAGAAAACCAAGACAGAAAAAGAGAAGAAGCCCAAGAAAGAGAAGGAAAAGAAAGAAAAGAAACAGAAGAAAAAGGAAGAATCTGAATCAGAAAATGAAGAGGTGTGATGCTTTAAAAAAATCAAGTCCTTATGTTTATGTTGAAGAGATTTAGGCATATTTCACTTCGTAGGAATTTCTAAACGCGTTTGGTAGATACAGGTATTTATGAAATAGTGGTACTAAGTAGGCCTTCCTGAACAGCATTGCAATTATTCTTCATTTTATATTGCTCCTAGACTGGTTAATGAATTTGAATTCTGCTTTTAAGACAATCTGTGTTCTGCCAGGTTGGTTAATTTGCTAATTTATATCTACAATTCTCCATTTCCAGCTTCCTGACGATGAGGAAATTCTCAGCACACCTCCTTCTTCTGGTGCAGGATCTGGGTCAGGTTCTGGATCTGATGACGATGAAGACGATGACTGAGTAAATTTTAGCATGCATCTACTTAGATATGTAAATTCTTCTGACCATTTGGAGATTTCCTGCATCACCAAACATTGTGTGATAGACAAAAAGAAAAAGTTAACACAGTTTTTGTGGCACAGTGTCATTATTGTTCTCACAAAGGGAAACTAAAAAGATTTGAGTGAACCAGTAAAAGTGAAATGATTTATCACACTGAACAAAGCCTGAATGGTTTCAGTTCCCTGGTATAAGATGGAGTGACTTTTGCCGTTGGGAGCATGATGAAAAACTGTAGTAGGAACATTTTCTTCAGTGCTATTATAAACAAAATCTGTCATTGTCTACGTACATTGACTTTTTGTAATCATTTTTGGACCATCAGTTGAGTATAGATCTGGAAGCTTATTAAATGTTACACAAATAAGGACACATTTTGTTTGTCTACCCCAATTTCCAGTTGCTTTTATTTACACAATCAGAAAACTTCATCTTGGCTTGACACTAATTATTGGCTAGAGTATTATGGACTATGTGGGGCATTTGCCACTGTCGCAAACATTAAAAATGCACCCATTTTCTTAGCACTTTTAAATCTCTAGTACTTGCTACCAAACGGGTTTTAAAGATCACTTCTTTCCACAGTATTTGAGCATTCCAAATACCTTTTAAAGGATGAAGCTTTCTTAAGTAAGTTAAAAGAACAAATCTCATGTATTGAAATTATTTGCCATCATTTTAGACTTCTGCAGTTAAAAAAAAAAATTTTTTTTTTCAATTTTCTTGTTAGTTTGTATGAATTTAAATGGTTCAACAGCTTCATTAGGTTATACCTGAGAAGTTGTGGATAAACATCTGTGGGTTAATAGTATTGGATTTTATGAGGAATGGACACGATTCAAAGCCACTATATCATCCGATTTCTTTAAGTGCTGTGGTGGAACTTATGATTAATAGAGGAACTTCTGCAAAATTTTAAAACCCTGCAGCCTTCCTTAACTAGAACTTTTTTGTTGCAACCATGTTATGACCCCACTCTATTGTGGCTGAAACAGTGGTATATTATGGTAACTACTTAAATTAACATAAGACAATCAACAACAAAAAAATCGTAAAAGTTAATGGTTTTGAAATGTTTAATTTTCCAATTATTTAAAACAAGATTGAATCACATGCAAAAAATTAAAATGCAGAAATTATACATTTCAAAAATCTCTTAATGTGAACCTTATAATTAAAACATTGCACAGTTAAAATACCTGAATTATTGCTGTGGTGGGATAAAAGACTGAATGATAAAATTAATGATTTAAAAGCAACCCTAAATGCCTTAAAAACAAAAGATATAACCAATTAACAAATCACAGTGTCATGGGAATGATTCAATTTGCACTACTCTCAGATGATGAAAAAAGTCGTTTAAAAATCGCAATCTATAATAATTGTTGGGTAAAAGACATAAAGATATTGAGATTGTCTAACAGTGTTTAACAGGACTGCCTCTATATAGCATTCGTAACTTAAGCTGAGAAGAAACCAAAGTCCACGCTGAAACTTTGGGTTGGCACGCACTTATCATAACTTGCACGTTACTTTAAGAAATATACTAAGCTCATAAAATTGTGCATTCAAACAAGCACTCCTACACCAGGCTGCCACTATAATTCAATATATTAAATGAGCAGAGCAAAACTATGTGCTCCAAATTAAAAGGAATTTTTTTTCTGGGTGAAAAAACATATTAACCAGTTTTCAGAATTCTCCAAGCAAGAGATGAGATGGGTCAGGTTTGTAATGGATTGTTGGTCAAGAATTCGGCCCATTTATTCAAAGAAGGTCATGTTCTGTTGTTTTATGGAGATTTTCATAATATATTTGATGTTGTCACCTTTCTGAAAAAAAAAAAAAGAAAATGAATGAAACTTCCACCTTTAAATAATTCTTTAGAAAACATCAAGATGGGAGAAAAAATACATCTGTTGAGAAAGTCGGTATTTTCAAAGAAATCTACTAACAGTACTGCAATCGTGATTAAAAACCTGGCAACTGGACAGAAGAACTTACATATACTAGTATACAGATATTAAAAATAGTAAAAATTGCAGAATCAAAAAAGACTAGGCAAAAAAAAGATAACAAAAATAGAAAAATGAATTTTCTTGAATATGTTCACAATTTTCATCTGATTACTGGAAAATGGATGTACACATGGTGTAACTTAAATTCAGTGCAAGAAGTTTAATTCAAAGCTTGGTTTCATTTACATTTTATCTTATTTTACTCACCTATCATCCCAAAAAGGGCATAACCTACTATCTTTCAGATCAGACACAATTTTTGCTTTAACTGTTAATTCTTCATTAAAATGACCATCTCTAGTTTCCAACCATTCTGGAGCATTTGGAGCATGGGCCTGTAATATTGTGTACATTATAAACATTATAATCCCAACTGAGAAAATGTTTATAGTTTTCTTTTTATTTATTTATTTTAGTGTCTCTTAAAACCTTCAATGCATAGTTCAATTTCATTTTGCTTTCTGAAACTGAAAACACGTTTACTTAAAATATTTAAAGCATATTTTGCACTTCTTCGCAGGCTCTGCTGCGTCTCTGTAAAGCTAAGATAAATAAACATCTCTTTCTGAAAAAAGGAAAAGCAAATGGAAAATTTGTTGACTTAAAATAAATTGTTCATTACAACAACCAAAAATTGAAAAAAAAAGTATAAAAATTTTAATATTCATGTGACCAGGTCATCATGTCATCAATGGAAACTTCCACCATGTACTCTAGGTCCCTGTGCCAAATCTAAATGGGAAAATGGAAACTACCCGCTAGCTGTGGTTTCGCCATCATGCGTGCCAGAAGGAATCGAAATAGGATTGGGTCAAAACATCTGACAGGAATGCCCTTAAACCTTGTTGTTTTATGAAAAGCATAGTGTATTTCAGGTATTTGAATCCCAAAACTGAATGATTTGTTTAGTTCACGTGTATGGGAGATCATACTTTGTACTGGAGTTAAAAACAGAAATGATGGTAATGCACAATAACCCGTTTCCTTCACCCATTAAAATTTGCGACGAAGAACAATTTTTGTATTTCTCTAGTGTGTCTGACTTAGTGATCCCTGAGATGACCAAAAAACATGACAATACTATTCGAAGCGCTTTCTTTTCTATAATGTAAAGCCGCAAAACAGACTGGTATGTCTGTGTCCCAGATTTAAGTGCTGTTTGAGTGTCATTTTCAGCTAAGAATTAAAAAAAATTGTTTGTTATAATAACACAAATCCATCCCCTTTCACTTGAAAGCACCCCCACTGTAATCCAACAAAGGAATATTTTGACAGACTTTCAAAGATGATAACCCACTGTTGTTACCCAGTTTTAAGCATCTGTGAAAAGACTTACTTTAATAAAAGCTATAATGATATCTTGATTGATATAGCTCATCAGCAGCTTGCAGCCATATGTAACTACAGCAAAGGGCTAAAAACATATCAGCAATTCTAAATTATGTATAAAAAANGTTGTCACCTTTCTGAAAAAAAAAAAAAAGAAAATGAATGAAACTTCCACCTTTAAATAATTCTTTAGAAAACATCAAGATGGGAGAAAAAATACATCTGTTGAGAAAGTTGGTATTTTCAAAGAAATCTACTAACAGTACTGCAATCGTGATTAAAAACCTGGCAACTGGACAGAAGAACTTACATATACTAGTATACAGATATTAAAAATAGTAAAAATTGTAGAATCAAAAAAGACTAGGCAAAAAAAAGATAACAAAAATAGAAAAATGAATTTTCTTGAATATGTTCACAATTTTCATCTGATTACTGGAAAATGGATGTACACATGGTGTAACTTAAATTCAGTGCAAGAAGTTTAATTCAAAGCTTGGTTTCATTTACATTTTATCTTATTTTACTCACCTATCATCCCAAAAAGGGCATAACCTACTATCTTTCAGATCAGACACAATTTTTGCTTTAACTGTTAATTCTTCATTAAAATGACCATCTCTAGTTTCCAACCATTCTGGAGCATTTGGAGCATGGGCCTGTAATATTGTGTACATTATAAACATTATAATCCCAACTGAGAAAATGTTTATAGTTTTCTTTTTATTTATTTATTTTAGTGTCTCTTAAAACCTTCAATGCATAGTTCAATTTCATTTTGCTTTCTGAAACTGAAAACACGTTTACTTAAAATATTTAAAGCATATTTTGCACTTCTTCGCAGGCTCTGCTGCGTCTCTGTAAAGCTAAGATAAATAAACATCTCTTTCTGAAAAAAGGAAAAGCAAATGGAAAATTTGTTGACTTAAAATAAATTGTTCATTACAACAACCAAAAATTGAAAAAAAAAGTATAAAAATTTTAATATTCATGTGACCAGGTCATCATGTCATCAATGGAAACTTCCACCATGTACTCTAGGTCCCTGTGCCAAATCTAAATGGGAAAATGGAAACTACCCGCTAGCTGTGGTTTCGCCATCATGCGTGCCAGAAGGAATCGAAATAGGATTGGGTCAAAACATCTGACAGGAATGCCCTTAAACCTTGTTGTTTTATGAAAAGCATAGTGTATTTCAGGTATTTGAATCCCAAAACTGAATGATTTGTTTAGTTCACGTGTATGGGAGATCATACTTTGTACTGGAGTTAAAAACAGAAATGATGGTAATGCACAATAACCCGTTTCCTTCACCCATTAAAATTTGCGACGAAGAACAATTTTTGTATTTCTCTAGTGTGTCTGACTTAGTGATCCCTGAGATGACCAAAAAACATGACAATACTATTCGAAGCGCTTTCTTTTCTATAATGTAAAGCCGCAAAACAGACTGGTATGTCTGTGTCCCAGATTTAAGTGCTGTTTGAGTGTCATTTTCAGCTAAGAATTAAAAAAAATTGTTTGTTATAATAACACAAATCCATCCCCTTTCACTTGAAAGCACCCCCACTGTAATCCAACAAAGGAATATTTTGACAGACTTTCAAAGATGATAACCCACTGTTGTTACCCAGTTTTAAGCATCTGTGAAAAGACTTACTTTAATAAAAGCTATAATGATATCTTGATTGATATAGCTCATCAGCAGCTTGCAGCCATATGTAACTACAGCAAAGGGCTAAAAACATATCAGCAATTCTAAATTATGTATAAAAAAACTGCAATTATACATAAAAGACAACAATAGCAATGAAACAGCAATGAAATATGTTTACCACTAGAATATTTTTTAACCCAGAAGATACATGTTGCTACTACTCTTGTGTATTTCAAAAATTGATAACAGAACTGGACTGGCATAATTAAGTGACACAGACAGATGCAGGTGATGGATAAAAACAACATATGAGCATACATGAAAAATGTGATTTTTCACTAAATATTTCAAAGTTTCCTATATGATATTACCCTTTCCTCTGGAAGGAATCTGTATGGTGTGATGATGTGTTTTCTCAGGCACGAGCGTGCAATGCTTTTGAACAGATCAATTACACCAGGTTCTGCACATGGGTGGTACAAAAACACTGCTGCCCCATGCTGAATGAAATGTAAAAAAAGGTAATAATAGGTATTGAGTAAATCCCTTACCCGTAATTAGTAAGTCCATTTTTAGATATGCAAGAAAAATAATAATAATAAAAATAACACATTAATTAATATTAATTAATAAAATAATAAGTAAATAAATCAAATTAAATTAAATAAATAAAAACTGCTAAAAAATGCCTAAGGAGAGTAAAGTGGCTAATTTGTGTCATTACTGAACTAAGCATTACATTTGTAAAGTTTCATGTTGAACTTCACCTACCTCTAGTGAGTGGACCCATCTCTGTGGTGGGAGGTATCTGTACTCTCCATACACTGGCCACAATGGGCGATGAGGACCACTGAAATTTACATACAATTTAAAAATAAATAAATAATAAATGTTATTAAGCCCAAGTAAAGTGTGAACATTTGAGGTAAATTTATCAGTCTAAGACAGATATAACAACATTTTTGGTACAAATCCCATTTTTTGAAAATGTTGTCAAAAGTATAATCATCTTCATTCATAATCCCAATTGCTATAATATATAAAAGGCTTTTAAATGTAGATTTTTAGTGTTATTAAACTTAGTTAAAATTTACTATAGGGGCACAAACTTTTGTTGCACAATACCCACATTTTATCAACTGTAACATATACAGAGAGAATATATGCAAAATCAACTCACTCTGTTGGTGGATGTTCTATATAAATTATTTCTTCATTAAGACATTTGTGTAAGGGCTGTAAAAAGGGAAAAAACAATGTTGAACAATACAGTAATAGGTTAAAATAATAATTTAAAAAGAATTACCAAAGCTTGTCCTGTGGTTGTAAAACATGCATTTTGTCAATATGGTAAGTTACAAAATGCCCAACAAAAAAAGTAAGCAAAAGAAGAAGAGGTAAACTTAACAAATATGATGATGTCACTTTATATATATATATATATATATATATATATATATATATATATATATATATATATATATCACAGCATCGAAACATCTGTGTATGCTCAAAAACATGCTGCTTGAACTAAACAAAATGTTGAAATTGACAAAGCCTGCCTGGGTTTACCATCTAGTTGATTTCATTTGCTTTCTGGTGTTGCTTTGAGAAAATATATTTGAAATGTTCTGCTGATTTATGTGTTAAAGGGCAACTCCATTTGGACTTTGCTTAGAATAACATTTATTTTGGCTTCATAATGAGGGGATTCCCATGTGCCAGAGTGAAAATGATATTGTAAAATGCATTTAAAATTTTAGGAAGGTAAATTTCAGGTAATGCTCTGAGGATTTTCCTATGCGTAGGTGAAATCAGCTGGTATAAAATTTTTAACTTCTACTTCCGTGTTCTGACTGACAGTTTTAATTTTTTCAAAAGCAAGGCAATGGTACCAAACAATTACGGTACAATTTGTAATCTCGTAAAAATTCGAATATTTTAAATATGATATAAAAAACTTCTTATACTTGCCCTATTTATTAGCTAAATTAACATTTTGTAGAATTTAGAGACCAAAAAATGCCAGGAATTGTCTAGTTGACCTGGTTCTCAGATCAATGTTTTGTCCCTGTGCCTATATCAGGGGTTTCCCCAGGATTTCAGGGAAAGGGAGTCCAAAATGTGAATCTGTAATTTGGTCATCGATCGACGATGCACTGGGGGTCCTGCCCAACCAACCAACCCCAAATATTTGTCAGCTGTCCAGCCATCTTTTGAAATATAGGCCATCTTTTAAGGCCATTGGCCCTCCAAATGACAGCTGGACGAATCTCGGGGAAAGACTTGATATATATATATATATATATATATATATAATTTGAGTAAGGAAGTGCCTCAAAAAATACACCTACATTTCACTGTATACTACCTTGTCTAACTTTTTTTTGCAAAATTCAACAGGAAGCACCTGAAAATGAAATAAATAAGTAAAACATCAAACTGTCAATTAAGTACTTCAGTCACTAAATCATAAGGTGATATGGCAATTTCAAAACATTCACTGAATTTTGTGTATTTTTGTACATTCACTCTCAAAACACACACACACACACACACACACACGCGCACGCTGGGTTGATCCAAAGAAATAAAAATGCACTACCTCTTTAAAGACAGGGAAAGGCTCTTGCAAAGGACAATGATATTCCACACTTGATCCATCCCAGTCTATTTTTATGCCATGCTGAAATAAACAAGCAGATGTCATGTTCTCAGAATATTTGTCTAGAAAAAAAAATACTCACCAAGCACAGGCATGCATTCAGACTTCATTTAGCAGTCTTCCACTTAGTTATATGCACAGATATTGAACCACATTTTTATTATTATTATAAAATTGCTTAGCAAAATCATAATAAATAAATAAATAAATAAATAAATAAATAAATAAATAAATAAAATAATAATAAATTTGCATGACAGTTTTTTAAAAGGCCTTCTTTGTACACATCTACCCCAGCTATACATTTATGTTTTTCAAGATGCACCTGCTGTACAGATGACATACCAACATCTACTTGTCACTTCTGCAAATTTATCCCAAACAGTTGGATCAAATTTAAAATACATAAATAGACAAGGTATTGTTCATGCACCTATATTTTATGAAAATCCCTTTTATTTGCGCACGTTAAAAATTGCTTTACAAACATTTTATATAGAGGGAGGATAACAATACATCCAATAACAATGCATTAAGGTCACAATTATAACAATGACAGGGTGGAAGGTTCATTGTATCTCACCATTTGCTTTATATTCATGTTGACCCCTGCATAGCCCTAAGCAGTATAATACCGGATACAAGTATACAGCACAACATAAATAGTGTACAATTTACCTTGCCATCATCACAGCCGTATTTGCTGACACCCATTGCAATACCACCATGTTTGTCATCTCTTTGTGCAGCATATGTTGGTATTAAAGAACATGTTGTAAAACATGCTGCAGCTGTTATTGTTAGATGGAAGAGTCGCCCATTCAGCATTTTGACGTCTGCTATAGAGTAATGAAAATCACCTTGAAAAAGTATGCATTTCATGTGTGATATTGCATAGATTAGATTATTACAACTCAGAGCCATAGCCCAGATGGTAAATATATATGGAAAATATATATCAATATGACATACTGTAATTCTTGATACGTCAAAAAAAGTTCAATCTATTTTACGTCTAAAATTTGTTATCAACTTTCATTATCTAGCTGTCAATTTCAAACAGTTATTTCTACAATAGTCTTGTCGTATCGGTTGTCATATGGAACTGGCACAGCCACTAGAACGAGTCCATCATATTATTGATCAATATTTAATTATACATACCCTGTTAGGCAAGAAGCCGAGCCTCTACAAGACTGGAAGATGAGGGCACCATAGTATACTTCACCCTGACGTGACAGTCACGTAGAGATTCAACCTGTCAACAGATGGCGCTGACTTACCACGCAACACAGCACGCTGATTTTCAATGCAAAGTGGTGAAAATTTTTTAAGAATTAGTGTCAGCGGCGGATATTTTTAAAATGAAAAAAATTGGACTTTGCTTAAAGAGGGTGTTTTCCAAGTGTGTCTGTAAAGATGTTGTCTTTGAGCCAGGAGAAATTTAAATGAGGGAGCACTCAAATTATTTTTTATCATTTTAAAGTAAGACCGTAGGTCTAGGCCTAGTTTTTGTTTGAACTTTGGCCTGTATGTTATGTCTATATATAGCCAATTATGGGGGTATTTAGGCCCTAGTGGGCCTAGTCCGATAGGTTACCGTCGTAGTCAGTAAGACCAACAGGCCCTACAGTGTATAATGATACACATTTCACTGTCATCAGGACAATACCATTTTAATTAAAATTTAAAAATCGAAACATAATGATATTCTGTTAGGTGTGTAATCAGGTGGCCAATACATTCGTTAACATATGAACATGAATGTAGTGCAAAACGTTTGTAAAATAGCTTAAATATTGTTACTGATTATATTTTATTCCTATAAAGTATAAAACTGTCAACAAGTATGGAAGCAATTCTCACAGGTCGTCACCTACGTGGATAGACTATATAGATTAGTGTATAAAGGTGTTGTTTGAGTATGATCAAAAGAAAAAATTCAGCCGACGGCTAAATTAAGCCATTCAGCTGGTGTCTGCTGGGGCCAGGGGCGTCTCGATAATTTGGTTCATTGGTCCGAAAAATCGTTTGAACGCGCCTCTGATGAACTTTTCCTTGTTGCCAGCTTGAACATAATAGCGAATTTTGTCCATATTGTCAGTAAACTTTACACTTTGCAGGCCCGTAGCCAGCAATTTAAAATGGGGGGTTCGTTTTCTGAAAAAGTGGGCCTTTTACCATAAAACCTTCATGTGCCGAGATCAAATTTTATCCAGAGTGGACCTTTTTCCCCAGCAAAAAGGGCGGTTCTCTCGAACCCCCGAACCCCCCACTGGCTACGGGCCTGCTTTGTTTGTGTATACTTTGTAAAAAAAAGGCATTTCAGTAAATAAAGACTCAGACACATCTTCTAGCAATCAGTTTCTTTCTTCGCTACCACATCGTAGTAGACTAGAAAGGGAGAGACATTAGCTGCACCAACATAGAAAACCAGTTAAATGCCTGAAAAGGCCACAGATAGTGACAAATAGTGTGACCTAGTAAGACGGGCCTTATGGCGTGTTCAAGCAGTAGAATATCACTCCTTGCAGCAAGGATTACTTTTACAAAGAGTAAGTATTTTATGAAAAGTAGAATTGCACTTGACTGTGTGTGTGTTTATGTGCGTGTGGGAACGGGGGGGGGGGTGTATGTGTAGTATTTAGAACAGAAGCGAAACGCAGTTGAAAAACGGATTAATTTTTGAGTATACTTATAGTAGAGCTACCGTTTATGTGCGTGGGCAGTTGATGATACGTAGACTGAATTTTCGCTCCCCAGCATCCCCATTTTATGTATTATACGGGTTTACCCATGCAATTCGAGAATATCCCTTGGGGGTAAGATTCATTTATTTATTTTTTACACCTCTACTTTATCCACTTGGAGTCTGGGCGTTATTATAAGTTGTTTTTTTTGATGATGCAGATAGAAAACTTTCATTTTTTACCCACATTTCATTATTTATTGTTTTAATACATTGAAATGTTGCAATTAAAAAAAAAAAACATGATTAAAGGAATGTATAAATCTATTCATTATGGTGGGAAAATATTTTTTTCTTTTCACTTTAGGAAATGTTATGATGATTAAAGTTATAACAAAATAAAAAAATGAAATGACTCTTTCCTTTCTTTTTGTTGTACCGGGTACTACATTTGTTTCACCCAAATAATATGAATTGAATTAAACAGCATTAGTTTTCCATTATTTGTATTCATATATATATATGCAGGCCCGTAGCCAACAATTTCAAAAGGGGGGTTCTTTTTCCGAAAAAGTGGACCTTTTACAATGAATCCTTAGTGCGCATAGATCAAAATTTACCCGATTAGACCTTTTCCTGACAAAAAGGGCAGTTCTTTCAAACTCCCCGAACCCCCCCCCCCCCAGGCTAGGGGCCTGATATGTGTGTGTGTGTTTGTGTGTGTGTGTGTGTGTTCAAACTTATTCCATATGAAGCTGAAATTTTTATCAAAATTTGATAAGAATTTTTGAGACTTGGTTCCCATACCTAGATTGATCTAACAGGATCAATCCATCTCCAATGGGTTTCTCGCTAAATTGCTTTCAGCTTTAGCGGCTTATATGTTTGGCATGCCTACTGAAACTTTTAAAGGATAGTTAATTACCCTTAACAGCTTCAGTAGGCATGCCAGACATCTAAGCCTCTTAAGTTGATTGCAATTTATCGAGAATTCCCTTGAAGATAGATTGATCCATAGTTGGCACGACAGGGTCTGGGAATGGTCCCTTAGATATCTTGCTCACTAAACTGCTAACAGACCAACTAATGCCATAGAAAACTAGAAAAGCACTCCGAGAGCGCAGACCTCCACCAAGGCAGCGTTTTTTTATTATTATGGATTATTGATTGATTATTGATCCAGATCACCACCAAAAACTAATCATCTTCTGACAGTTCCTGAAAATTTCATCAAAATCAGTCCATAACTTTTTGAGTTATGTTGATGACAGACAGACAAACAAACAAACAAACAGACAAACAGGGGTGAAAGAATAATCTCCTTGGCGGAGGTAATAAAACCTGCCGTGGCAGAGTTAATGGTCATTTTTATTGTCATCATTATTAGAATTGGAATATGGGCACCATTAAATGTTGGGAATTGTTCATTTTCCAGCTGCATCTAATTATACAATAAAGTTCATGGTGGCCAATTCAGTGAAATTGATTCACATAGCTTTAACAGCTTATATATATATATATATATATATATTGAAAGTAAAAGCGTTTTTCCTGTACGAGTATATATATATATATATATATATATATATATATATATATATATATATATATATATGTGACAAAAAGAAATAAAAAAAAGCACTTATTTTACCTCTAAAGTCTAAATCCCAGACAATGCATATTCTGTATTACAGCTGCTGGCCAGTCTTTTGCCAGGAACCAACAATGTTATTTCTGCAGTGGAGCACCAGACCATGGGAAAACAACACCATTAAGAGTATGTCTATGTATTATGATAACACTTTTAACAAAGACATAATCCACCTCAAAGTTACAATTTATGTTGTGATATTTTTGTGTCATAAAAAAAGGTCAAGAGCATTTACAGTTTTAATTTGTTTTTCCATGATGTGTTTTGAATGGTAATGCCTCTAATTGTAATATGAATTAGGAAATGAGAAATCTACTGGTATCATATTATTTGTAACTTTGTATGTGTATTTATTTTTTCTCTTTCTCTCTCCCATTCTCTCTCTAACGATATTATGTTTTTTTCTGGACATGAGGTTATAAGGGCTCTCCACAGTAACAGTTGATTCTCTTCTTTTTTCCTTTTTTTGTCTTCTGTCATTTATTTATTCATTGATTTTTATATTTGAAGTATAATGGAAATTATATATTGATTATAATTACCTGTAAACATTCTTATTTTCACTTAAATAATTTGCAATTTTCTTTGATTTTGCCATTATATCTATTCATCCTAACCTTTATGGTTTTCTAAGATTATTATTATTTTGATTATGGTTAATAATAATAATAATATAATAATAATAATAATAATAATAATAATAATAATAATAATAATAATAATATATTTATTTCAAGTCCAAAACTATAAAATGTTCAATAGACTGTACAACATAAAATACAAAGAAGTTTATAGATAAAAATGGTTAAGATATATTTTATATAAATAGGAGCTAAACTAACTTAATTGTAATAAACAGTAATTAAAAGTAAAAAATCCAAGGTTTCTTTAAAATTATAAAATTTAAGATTCATGAATAAAATGTCTTTAAAATATGAGTTTTTAATTCCTTTTTAAAAGATTCTTGTGATTCTATTTGTCTAATAAAAATTGGCAACTTATTCCACTCTACTGGTGCAGCTACACAAAATGATATGTCACCATATGATTTTAACCTTGATTTTGGAACTTTCAGTAAAAGTTTGTCACCAGACCTCAGGGATCTTTGAAGGCTATAATGTTTGACTAAATCAGTTATATATGGTGGAGCTAGATTATAAAAAGCAGCATGTGTAAAAACTAAAACCTTAAATAAAATTCTGGCCCTAACTGGTAACCAGTGCAGATGCTTTATATGGCAATCCCTAGGCTGTAGCATTAAAAGCCGTGCTGATATATTCTGGATACGTTGTAATCTTTTGATCTTATCATCTGGACATCCATATAATATAGAATTGCAATAGTCTAGCCTGGAAGTTACCAATGAGTGTATAACAGTAGCAGCAGCAGATTGATTCAGATGTTTCCTTATGGTGCCAATATTCCGAATGTTGAATAAACAAGACCTTGTGATGTTGGAGATCTGTTTGTCCATTGAAAGTGTAGAATCAAAGTATACTCCTAAATTTTTTACATGGGGGGAGGAAAATGCCATACTAGCTCCAATTTTAAGTTGCAAGTTATGAGCAAGGCCCTTGTTGTGGGGTTGAGTAATGACTAAAAATTCTGTTTTTCCATCATTTATCTTCAATTTGTTTGAAATGAGCCAACCTCTCAGATCTGATATGCAATCAACAATTGTGTTCACAGACAATGCTGGATCATGGATGTTACAAGATGTGTACAACTGGGTATCATCGGCATAAAAGTGGTAACCTATCTTATGATAACGCAGAATTGCTCCAAGGGGTAAGGTGTAAACACAAAACTTAAGCGGGCCAAGCACGCTCCCCTGAGGAACACCAAATAAAAGCTGTGAGAGTTCAGAAAGCACACCATTTATATTAACTTGATGCATTCTCCCAACAAGATAGGATCGTAAAAGATCTAAGGCCTTATCTCTAACCCCTACACTCTGCTCTAGAAATGTCAATAAAATATTATGGTCTACTGTGTCAAACGCAGCAGACAAATCTAACAGTACCAATAACATAGCAGAATGTTTGTCAACACCACTTAACAAATCATTTTTAATTCTCAAAAGTGCAGATTCTGTGCTATGATTGAATTTGTAGGCTGACTGCATTTCCTCAACAAGATTGTTTGCTTCTAAATGCTTAAATAGTCTAACTGCTATAACCCTTTCTACTACCCTAGATAAAAATGACAAATTGGAAACAGGACGATAGTTTACCAAAAGATCTGTGTCAAGGTTGTCTTTTTTGAGTAGTGGGCGAATTATTGCAGATTTGAACTTTTTTGGAAAAACACCCACAGTGAAACATTTGTTGATAATTTCCACAATCAAAGTTATTACAGCCGGAAGAATCTGAACCAATAATGATGATGGGATCGGGTCTAACATGCATGATGTCTTTTTGGAACTGTTTATTATCTTTGTTACTTCACAAGTGGTTGTTGGTTCAAATATAGTGATGAGTGACTGCGGTTCTTGTAAAAGTTCTGACAAAGGTGGATGCGATGGTGTAGTCACAGTCTTTCCTAATTCAGAAAGTTCAGCGTTGATATTACTGACTTTAGACACGGAAAAGTCACTCATGTTATTTGCAAGATCTTTCACTGAATCTGTTTTGGGGTACTTAGAGCAATTAGTTTTTCCCAGAATAGTGTTGACAGTTCTAAATAAAGCCTTAATGGTATCACCATCACATTCTTGTATCATGTTAGAATAATACGTTTCTTTAGCTTGACAGATTAATTTGTTTACATGACAACATGCTTCTTTATAGATCTGATGATGGACAGTTAATTTACTACCTCGCCACTTCCTCTCCGCTTTCCTTCTGTCTCTCTTTGCCTCCAGAATGTGATCATTCATCCAAGGTTGCAGATCTTTCTTAACAAACGTTTTAGTTTTGACAGGTGCAAGGTTGTCAAGTGCAGTTGTCAATGTCCTGTCATACAGAAGCACACATTCCTCAGGACTCAAATTATCAAAACTTAAATCACCCAGCTGTGATGTAATCTGTCGTTGTAATTCATTTACATCAATGCCCTTGATTTTTTCTGAACGAGACTTTCTCCTTACTGGGGTGCGGTCTGCCACATCTAAGCGTGGTGTAATAATAATAATGATAATAATAAAATGTTTGTAAGATGCCCATGTGGCAGGCAAATGTGTGAATATCTATACCTGTTTTCGTTGATACCTCAAAATTACCTTCTAAATGGGAATGATATTTGAAAAGCATTCAAATTTTAATTTTAATTAACATTATTAACATTAAATATTTAGAAATATTGCAATTTAAGAGACCCAACTTGAACAGTTTTCAATTAGCTTGTTTTTTTTCAGTGTGTGTCACCATCCTAAGTTGATAGATGAGTAGATATCTTAGGTATCAATAATTATAATTAGTTTCTTGATTGAAATTGATAAAACAGGAGCTTATTTCAGAAAACCACAAAATTAAAGACAATGCTGGAGTCATCAGAGTTGGAATTCTTAATGGAAGCACATAATGGCCTCACTGCTAAAGTGGTACAGGAAACAGGTAACAGCTCTAATATAGTGTGTTGAAGTTATTGAGAAGTAATTTATAGATAAAATATTTGTAGACTGTCGCTGTTAAAATGACTATTGCTTATTTGTTGTCATATTCTTGACTAAATTTGTTTTAGAATGGAGGAATAAGAACAATTTATAATTTTAGATCCTAAGTTTTAATCTACACATAATGACATTGTATATAATGCTGAGACAATGTGGAGTGCAGTTTTAAAGAACTCTTCATTTTTATTATTAATAATAATAATAATATTATTATTATTATTATTATTATGATTTCAGGTATATGTATGACTTATCCCTCATCATTTTACAACAATCTCAGATGATATTTTAACACATACAAATTTTTATTTTGTAATGTGAGATCTTTTTTAAGATATCTAGCACATGCATATATCAACAAGTGAGAATATTGGTCAAAACCTATATACTGGTAAAGTAGTTTGGGCTAATATAACAGCTGAAGATTAATCACTATGTCCTCATGTCTGAAACAGCTTTAATCGATGAAAACGAAAACTTCATTTATTTTCAGATTATCTCATGCAAACACATTTAATTTTGGTGCTAAATCTCCTTATCAGTTGGTGCCAAGACTTTGAGAGTTGATTAAACAATGTTACATGATTTTAAAGCTCGAGTCCCTCATTCGATTTTGAATGTTAGTTATAATGGTATTTATGCACCACAGTAAGGGAAAGTTTTGAAATAAATTTGTTTGGTTAATCAGTGAAGTTCCTAAGATGCTTGAGAGTAAATGCAATGTACAAGAAAATCATATTGATAATCCAGGTGTTTCAAGCAGTATGTTTTTCTACAACTGCACGATCCCACAAATATAGTTAACAAAGAAATATTTGGATTGGCACGTTTTAATACTTCATAGAGACTGCTGACTGTAGGCCTGTTTGTCCACCATCAAGTTAATGTGTTGTTGTTAATAAGTACATTAATTTTTTTTTTACTAGTATAGTTAATTGAAGTTGGAGAATGCATATTCTTGCCATGTAAAAAGTAAGTACCATATGTATGTTACTTCCATGGCAAGGATATGCATTCTCAGATTGAATCAAACCAACATCAGAGCCCCTTATTACATGTAATTAATTAAAAGTCCTCCTAGCCTTATCTGACCTGACCTTAGATCTAACTTGTTTAACTTGTACCAGCTACTGGTAGTAGACAGATAAAGTCTGTTATAATTTATTGAATGCTGATATATAGACTGGACAACTAGAGGTAAAGGTGACGTTGATCCATTTGTCTGCTGACATTGTTTTCAAGGCATCTCACATAAGATTTCTCTAATGTACCTGTACTTTTCTTCTGAGATGTAGGTTTCTTTCAGACATCATCAGAATGTGAATTTTAACCCAGTATTTCTTATGAATTTATCAGCTTTAGTCAGTCTGGAATATCATTCTGTTTTGTTAACTTTANAAACTATTCTGCAAATTCACCATACCATACAGTATGTAAAAAGAAAAAAAATAAGAAAAAAATAAGGTAATTATGTCATACTTAAACTCATTTGCTTTTGAGTTTTTTTTTTAGTGTAAGGAACACAAACCCACCAGGTGCTTGAGTTGATTTCTTCTTTAGTGTCTCTTTGGACAGTGTAGTCAGCACTGTCTTCATAGCACCAACTCTTGGGAGTGTTACATGTTCCAGTATTGGAAAATTATTCTTCTGTCCAAATCTTAAAGATAACAATGAGACAACTAGTAACATATATGTAGGTAAGTAAAAAATGTTTAGTTGTATGGCTATTACTGAATGAAGAAAAAATATTTTTTTCAAACTGATAATGATAGCACCTCAATCTTTTAAGTATTTAAAAATACTAAAATTTAAACTGGGAGGCATGAAAAAGTTTTAAAGTGGAATATGAGAAGGCCCATTCTAAATGAGCAATCAACTAATTCTATGCATTTCAGAATTCTTTACCAAAATACTGAATTAAACATTTAATCAAACGTACATCTGGCTCCCTTGTCTTCGTTTTCTTAAAAAGCCACCTTCTGGAAACAGTAAAATCCATTTCCTGTCTCTAGTGAGGTAAGTCTTCTCAATGTGCTCCTGCAGCTTGTCCAACATTGTATTTCTATGTTCTTTTCCCTAATAAAAAATAAAACAGCATTTTTTTTGGAAAATGTTATTTCATATTTCATTGGTATTATCCTCTAGATTGCTTGTAAGACTTGGTTGATTAGTATAGAGGGACATTTTTCATTCTAATACAATGGTCATGTATGGTATACTTGCAATGGTCAAATGTATGGCATACTCTAGTGTAAGTTTCTAATTTAACCCAAATTTACCTGTACCACTAAAACCTTTCTTTTGCATTGACAATTTTTTGTACTAAATAATGCTCTGTCCATATATATATATATATATATATATATATATATATATATATATATATATATGATAGCATGCCGAGCAATAGTGAGGCACACTATTGTGTATATCGGGCTAGGGGGTAGCAGTACATTATTTGTCATACATACAAAGGAAAATCCTACGTTTCTCACCCAGAAACCCTAATTTTGAATAGAATATACTGACATCACCACGCATAGGTTGATATCAGCCTTTATACCTCCATATTCAGAAACACTTTTTTATGTAAATGCACACCTGTAAAATAAAGAAATCCCCATGACTGGCTGATACCACCCCAAAGTTGGTGTACTTGAAAATCAGATCCTGTATCCACATCATATGCCTTACAGCCTTTCCTTTGTGCTGCAGGGCATGCATCATGGTGGGCACATCAGCTGTGGACTGGTGGTTTACAATGACCAGAGCCTCTTCATTGTAAGCTGGGGACACATTCTCTCCCACTTCTACAACTATGAAATTTATCATAAACTTTAAACTAGTGGTTTCATTCAATGTGCACTACAGAAACAATACAAGCCATAGAATAAACATAACAGTATCACTTAATCGAGGCAGAAATGAAAGTGAACCTTGATGAATAATTCATCAGTGATTATTATTTGCCATACCACATATACTATATATATATATATATATATATATATATATATATAACAAAACTAGATTTACTCAGTAAAATATATTTTCCTTGTGGAATTCAATTTCTCCTGTCCATAACACTTATCATTATTTTTCTTAGCAATCAAGTTCTTGACAGCAACATGTTAGCCAAGGATCAAGCTTTTGTCTGTCTTCAATTTGATGGTAAATATTATATTACAACCAGGAAAATGTATAATATCAGTATATTAGGAAGGAAATATTTAGGAGAGTCTCTACGACTACAGTTTTGAAATCCAGTGCCATTAGTACAGATAGATCTTACCACGATAGCCTGCAGTTGTCATCCAGCAAGTTACCATAGCAAGCAGCCACTTAAATAACACTCCTTCGATGTACCAATACAAATCTGGTCTGATAAATCTTAGTGGTGAAAAGCAAAACATCCACACCACGTAAGCTGGGATGCAGTACAAATTGTTGATGAGGACATAAAGTGCTCTGATTATGCATTTTCCAATCAGATATGGAGTCCACTGAACTGGGTCACTTGTTTTTCTGTTCAGTTCCATAACTCTGAGTAGAGTTCCCAGGCATCAATCTCTTCCTTTTGATAACTTACTTTTAGCTGTTCCACGACATTATTCTGAAACTAATTAAAGAAGAGCAAGTAGGTTATCTACTTAAATAGATGATAAATGCAAGTTATCAATTTTCTTTCCTTTCCTTGCATGAAACGTAGCTTAATAACAATTTGCTAATACTACTTGTAGTACTGACAAATAAGGAATTTTACAGTGCATATATTGGAGTTGGAAAAAATCAATATGCACTGTATTTTGTCACCACCACTGCTGACTGTAAGTATTAAAGTAGCATGGATACTTTTCCTACATTACTGTACATACACAGAGTCTATGCAGTATCTGCATGCAGGCTTCACGTACTGCATTTTTTAAAATCTACAATCGACTCGTTTTGAGGAAAATGACAGCCTTGAAGTCACTGTATTACTAATAATCATTCAAAATAAACAAAATGACTTACAAATCACCCCAAATGAACTTACGCAGGAGATGCATGTACTTATTCACTGAACATAGAGAGCTCGCCTACAGCAATCTGGGTATAAAGTCTCACTCTAAAGATAAGGATTAACATGAAAGCACACTGAATGCATGCAGAAAGTGCATGTGTTTCAAATGTTCAAAGAATTGAAAACAGGGATAGTTTCGTATCTTTCAACGCTGCATATACAACAATCTTTGATACGTTGGTTTTTAAATGGGATAATTCAAATCAATTTTATTCAACTCACACACGAAATAGAAAATACTGTGTGTTTTACCTAAAGAACTAAGCTTCGAAAATTTATAAAGAATAAAGAATAACATACACGTTATAAATAGGTCAAACCCCAGGTCAAAGCGTGGATTTGCATTGCTAGAGGTACACAACTCTCTTCAAGGCTACTCCCGGTCCTTACAGGTGTGCAACTTGTCAACAGGAGCCGTTGCGCTAGAACAGACTACTTTACCTTAGCCAATATAAAACATGAGCATACAGTCCGAGGTAATTATTTGTTTATTAGCAATAGTTAGATATTTTGCTCACAAGAAAAAATCTTGCAGCTGCTGGAAAGTTTACTTTACGCATTTTGCATTTTTTTTAAAAACCGTTTCTACGTCTTTATTTTTTAAATGATGTTTTGTGCTAGGGTGAATCGTATTGCGTACACGTATTACTGGTACTTATATCAATAATGTGCCCTGTAATGGGAGTGACAGTATACTCAGGCGAAATTGTAAGTTTTTAAAGATTGCAGTATAAAACATTGTAAATGTTATACAGCTACATGTGGTTTGATTTTTAGAATTAATATCTAATAGTGCTGTGACAATTTGATAAAATATAGAACGAGACATGTCAAAATTTGAAGTAATTTAACTCTATATTGATTAAAGCGTTATGTTAATAACCCAAGAAATTTAAAATGCTCTTTCAATGTAAATGTTTCTTATTATTAGGTGCAATATTTAGTTGTTTTTTTTTTTGGTCATTGTTTTTTTTTTTAATTATTTGGAGCACTTGTTGACATTTTTAATCTTCAACTAATTGATTGCAGTCAAAGCAACATATATTTCAGAGTTTTATTTTTTCAGATAAAAGTTTAAGTTTTTACGCACAGATATTTTCTTTATCTTGCAATTATTTGCAAAATGATCTTAACTCCATCTTATCATTGAGTGTAAACAAAGAGCTGAGAAAACTTTATGATGTCAGGACACCAAAATGGAAAAAAGAAATATATGGTTTAACATTGATATGAAACTTATTTGAATTCTGCAGGCAGGGTTTCGCATTGAAAAGGATGCCTTTGGAGAGATATCAGTTCCTAAAAACAAATATTATGGAGCAGGAACAGCTAGGTCTATCTATCATTTTGATATTGGAGGAGTGACAGAAAGAATGCCAGTAAGACTTTTATATTTTCATCAAAATTTTCATCAATTAACAAAAAATGAGTCTAAAATATATAAAGGAAGAACCTTCAATTGAAGGAGGATGTTAATATCTTTAGTTTTGGGTTTTCTTACTGAGACTAAGGAATTATAAAATAATTTCTTGCCTAGACTTAGAGGTAGATGTAATTAAGACTGTGTGCCACCTCGTGTGCTATTTATAATCTTTTTTTTTTTTTGCCCTGAAAACTGATGACACCTAACATCCATTTGTTCTTAGATACTGTAGAATCTAGATGTGAGAAGTCTGGTAATTATACTGTATGTAAAAGTTATTATATTTGTTTTTTTAATTCAATTTTAGATCCCAATTATACGTGCTTATGCCATTTTAAAGAAAGCAGCTGCTGTTATCAACATGGAATATGGATTGGATCCAAGAGCTTCTGAGGCAATAGTACAGGCTGCTGAAGAGGTATGGTATCTGCAGTAGGAGGAATTTAAAATATACTGTCAGTTAAGAATATATATAGCTAAGAAAAACTATATATTTTGTAGATTTTATCTGCTGTGATACCAAAGTGTAGATGGTGAAAGACAAATAAAGAATGTATGCAATTATGAATCAGTGTTCTCAATAATTGTTTTAAAATCCGAGTCCATGGGACTCACATGTTTGACAAAATGTGAGTCCCATGTAAATTTTCCGAGTCCTTCTCTTGAAGAAGAAAAAAAAATAAGCACCATCTAGAATTGCACAAATGTGTTTATTGAAATACATGTAACAGGTCAAAATTATGTAAAAATATAGCAAAATAAAAATATAACATCTTACAAAACATCTTTTTAAAAATAAAATTCTGCAGACTCATTGTACCAGGACTAGTCTACTAGAGAACGAAACTCAGTAAGTTTCTGTCAAATAAAACCAGTACTTTTCTGTTTTAGAAATATTGACTTTAAAACTACTTTGAATGCTTCCAAGATCATTTACAGTACGGTAATGACTCGATCTTTTCAATGGGGAAAAATTACAAATTTTTCAACGATGTAAATTTTATATCATGAAAATATATTTCTGTGTAGCATTTGTGGCTCTTTTTCTGTACAGAATAGAACAAAAAGGCAGCCTGCTTTTCAGTTTTGTAGCTACCATTCAATAGTTATGTTCTGATTTTAAGAAAATGTGACTTAAAAAATACAGCATCTGTAAAATTTGCAATTTTTACCCATATTCATTGCCTTCTCTGTCGGATGGCTCGAAACTTGAGTTTAGACTGTGTGTAATCAAATTCAGAAAAATGCGGACCATTTATTGTTATCTTCATAATATTCTGCAGCTGTGCCTCACTAAGTCGGTTCCTACATTTGGACTTATTTAGGTTTTGGGCAGAAAAANTTTTTTTTAGCATGGGACTGCGCCATTTTGAGACATTACAACCACCTGCATTCGGCACACCTCGGTCTTTTTCGTCAGGGATAACCTCGGCCGTAATGAGCGCCATTTTGCGTATTGCGTCATTCGGTAGATGGCGCACTAAGTGACGTGACAGGCCCAGCAAACTGCCAAACACGGTGTGTTTTTGTAAATTAATACGCTAGTTTCACCAATCACATCACTCATTCTGTATAATTTCCGTGGTCACTAAGATAATCATCCCTTTCAGTTGTTTTTTTTATCTCTCCCACTAATCACCCGCCTAAACAGGACCGCATTTTTTTTCGTCCCTGGGACGAAAGGGTGTTGATTATTTTACGTCCTTTTTAATTTCATTGCGTTTTTTACATATTGGGACGCCGTAAATGAGAACACTGAATTGAAAGTATATTTTTTAATGTCTTATGGAATTTTAAAGGTGATTGAATGCTAGTAAATAAGATCAGAGTTAGGCGAGATCATCATTACTCTTATGGTTTTTTTTTTTTTTTTTTTTTTTTGCTTTATCTCTCTTGAAGCTTTGTATGTCCATTACTGAAAAAAGGCACATGATTACTTACTCGAGGTAAAGGTTTACTGGAGTATCTATTTCAATGTACAGAGGGATTCCAAAGAATGTCAGGTACCTAGGCTAGTAAAACCTTGGCCGAAACCGGCAACTTTCCATAGATGTTATTTCCATTATCTGCAATTTATGTCTAAGCCACCATTAATATTAAACAGTTGTGTTAATTAAGTTACAGTCAAGTCCCTGTTCAATTTCAGGATTTTGTACCTTGTCACTTGTGATGTTATCAGAATTATAACTTTTGCTTTGCATCAAACTTCTTACTGAACTGCATATATACATGTAACTCTATTGAAGATTGAAGATTTTCCTAGTGCTAAGTGTGGTGTGTAGTTTTGGGGTCAACCTGTAAGCTACCAATATGTACTGGAGGAGCTTTGAAGGGCATGTATGTTTTTTCTTCAGTGAATAAACTAAGCTTGTATTCAAGGTCACATATTTGATATTGAATGTCCTTGTACCATGCAGACATTCCATGTTGACCTACTTTGATGTAAGCATTACCTGTCTGTCACTAACAATATGGGCCTTCATGTAATATGCAAAGGATTATTTCAAGTTTTGTGTGCAAAGACATATTTATGTTGAGTGACGCCAACTTGACAGTCTTGAATGGTCTTTTTTATTTTCATGTACCGGTACATGTTAGTATTTTTTTATTTGCTTTGGATTTCAGCATGAATTAATTGCTGAAGACTATTGTTAAAACTGGTATTGTAAAGTTTTGGCATTGAAAAATTTAATATATTGCCACCAGAGACTTCATCCTAACTTAAATATAACCTGATTTCTGTCATTCATATTCCCAAATTACACATTTTGAAAAATGATTTATATTCTTGATTGCTGACTATGTAGGCATGCAGAATTCCTATGTGGGCCATTGCATCAAAACAGATCATGAAGCAAAATGACTTCAGCTGTTAAATTGACTGATATCTGATGTATGTGGTTATTGATTCTGAAAATTGTTTCCTGAAAGTCAAGCTAATTTATTTACCAAATATAGTTGTTAGTAAGAAGTGTTAGTAGTGAAAAATATTAGTAGTGGGAGTGGTACAGTGATCTTATATATAGTATTTTAATATTTTAATTTTGATA
>NW_019774115.1:0-19566 GCF_001039355.2 Lingula anatina
TTCAGACCCTGGTGGATGGTAGATTGCCCCAAAAGAAATATGTGAGAAGTTTCGAGGAAGTCTTGTAGGCCTCAGAGTTACCCATATGGATTCAAAGTTACTGTCCTGGTTGTTCCACACTTTGAAGGGGATTGAGTCTCTGATTTAGCACACTATTCCACCTCCTCTTCTGTGCTCTCTGTCCTTTCTCACCATGTTGTAGGTTGGAATTTGCACACAGTTATTGGGGATCAGGTCATTACACCAACTCTCTGTGATGCATGCGAAATCTATACCATACTGCTGTAAAATGGCAGACAGTTCATCCACTTTGTTTGGGAGGGATCTCACATTAGCATTTAGTATGTGTGGTAATGACCACTTTTTGTCCATCACATAAATCAAGTTATTCTGGTCATAATTATGGAGAGTCTTGGGTTGGGGGATGTCCTTAGGGCGAGGTGTAATTATCACTTTAATGTTTCTCTGTTTGTATTGTCCACCTCTGCAGCCCCTGTGTGTTGGTTTGACAAGATTTAGACCAATCTTCCTAATTATATCCAGTGCCCCTTGGGGTAAAAGGAATTTGCCCACAGTTAGTTTTCCTATATCAAACAACTTGTTGCTGGTATACTTCATACTGTAAGTTGACATGTATTCGTCTTCTAGGATGTCTGTCTTCAATCTCAGGTTCAGCTGTCTCACAGAAGTGCTAGAAAAACACCTTTTACATTTATGATAAAAGAAATCAAGCTCTCCTCTACTTCCTTCATATATTCATAAGATGTCTTGGTCAAAGGTTCAGTAAAATTTCTGATTCAAACTGTCTAAAACTGTTGAAAAGATTGGAGCTCAGGTGAGGCCTGGCTGCTGTCAAGCGCACACGACCCGCACAAACGCAAACGCGCGGGTACACGCAGTCTTATGGATATTGGGAGTGAATAACGCACATGTTGGCGCACACTTAATAGTATTTCCACGAGCACACAGCTGCGTACTCTAAAATCGTCACAAATATGCCTACCTGCAAGGCAGCAGGCTTTATCCTGCAATTCTCCACCTGTCGCCGCATTTGATCTATGTTATAATTGGAGACGCCGATAGCCTTGACTAATCCTGCTTCCAGTATGTCTTCCATGCCCTGGAGTAAAAAATACAAAACTGTAATTATATCAAATTTCTTCTCTATAGGCAGTCTTATTCTCTGTGAATTATAAGCGTCCAAATGTGTGTGTGTGTGTGTGTGTGTGTGTGTGTGAGAGAGAGAGGGAGAGAGAGAGAGAGAGAGAGAGAAAGCAAATATCAATACATTTTAGTCGAGAAAGATCGGGAGGGGGTACTAACCTTCCATGTCTCAAGGTAATCATGTTCGTCATCGTCCGCAACGGCTATTTTCCCATCTGCGTCCTTGGGGTGACATTCGTCGCTACTCTGAGCATGAATACGATAAATGAATTCAAAACTACATGTGTCATTTTATAATTCAAGTCAAACATTCAACCTAAATGAATTACGAAATAAGGGGCGTGATAATAAAGTTGTGACAACAGCATTTGTCCATATGATCTAATTTCCTTACTATACTACTGTGTATACATGTCTGCTTGTCTGTCTGTTTTCTCCCTCCGGTATTTGTCTTGCTTCGTGCCTGGTTTTCCTTTCTTTCTTTCTTTCTTTCTTTTGTTCTTTTGTTCTTTCTTTCTTTCTCTGGCAGTCTTTCTGAACATCTGTTTCTATGCTGTCTTCTGCCTGTCTGTCTGTCACTCTGTCTGTCTGCCTGTTTGTCAGTATGCCTGTCTGTCTGTCTGTCTGTCTTTCTGTTAGTCAGTATGCCTGTCTGTCTGTCTGTCTGTCTGTCTGTCTTTCTGTTAGTCAGTCTGCCTGCCTACCTTCCAGTCAGTTAGTCAGTCTGTCCATCTCCCAGTAAATATAATGTGTCCATACCTTATAAGCCACCGGCCAGTGAACCAGAAAGAGGTCAATATACTCCATCCCCAGCGCCTGGAGACTCTTCTTCACTGCAACCTGGACATCTTCGTGGGCGTGAGAGTTGTTCCACAGCTAATTGTAAAACATAATATGAACTAATTATTAAAATAGAGGTACAGAGAGACTGTTGCAAGACCAGACGGAATGTCTTTTATCTGGGTATTCCCAGTTAATTTAATAACAAAATACGACCGTGAATCTAAAGAATGCTTGAGATTCGAATTCCGCTTACCTTGGAGGTGATAAATACTTCTTCTCGTGTCACAGCGCCCTCTTTAATCTTGTCATTGATGGCGTGCCCGACCGGTTTTTCTGTATCATAGATAAAGGCTGTGTCCATGTGCCTATAGCCATCGTCTATTGCAGCCTTGGTTACTTCGACTACAGTATCGAAAGGGCTCTAGGGTGAAAGAATAAGATGTATACTGTAAACGGAATGAACCTTCCCCCCTCACCTATATTGACCATTCAAATTCTGTTTAGTGCAACGAGTATATCAGATTCTGTTATTCTTGATTAAAACAACCCTTCCCTCATAAAAATATCCATTATGACATTCTAAAGGACGACTCTAAAGTTATCTATAGGAATCCAACATAACTCCACTTTCTCTCTCTCTCTCTCTCTCTCTCTCTCTCTCACACACACACACACACACACACACACACACACACAGAGAGAGAGAGAGACAAACACGCGCGCGCGAAATCAACCCATCCTTGTATAAGCATGTACGCACGCACGCACGCACACACACACACACACACACACACACACGTAGGCATTCTCTAAACTTTTTAATTGTTTTATGCTGTTTCAATAGACTGTCCATGCCCTTAACACACCGTTCTTACAAAGGTGTACTTAGGGACCACCAAGTGATCCTCCCCCCACTCCCAAATATCGGAGGTACAAAGTCCATTCTACCTTGTAATCGTACATTCCGTGTACAGTTCCAAGTCCAATGATGGGCATTTTTACGCCATTATTTAGGGTAAGGGACGGCACGTTCTCCGCCATTCTGCCCTCCTTGATGGGAATGTGTTCCGACACTCAGTAACAGCCCAAAGTTGTTGAGTTATGCATGCATAATTTACCCCTTATGTAATGTATCTCAGCGCTGTTGATGAACTGAGTGAATTAAGGCCCTGTTAACTACAGATTAAGCTCAAGTTTGCGCCTTGTATTTAGGTCAACGCGCACGTTTTTATTACAGTTCTATTACATAAGCTTGCAGTGCCATGAGGGCCCCAAAGTGGACTTACTTGTCTTTTTATGAACTGTTCCTGTCAACTTACTCTTTGGAACTGATTGCATGTAATGAATTAAGGCTAAACACAAACGCCATACATTATACATTCAATTGCACATTGCAACCATTGCTTCATGCCTGTACAAAGATGTCCCTACTTCTTCTTTTTTTTTTTTTTTTTTTTTTTTTGCTTAACTTTGGTAAGGCTAACCTGCGGTCGATTACCGTTTCATTGCGTTTTTAAAAAGGATCATAGGGCTACAAGCTTTTTACTGTGCACGAAAATAAACAGTTAAAGAATGCCCACAAAAAAATCGTACCACGAAAAATTAGGCAATGTACGTTAAATTGCGATTGTATTTTGTCTAAATATTCAGTTATTCTGACGAATAGGCTCGATTGGTAAATTGAGACGTCTGATCTATAGCTCAGTACAGCATTAAGTAACATTATTTATATCTATTAAGCATTCTGTGTATTTGCGCAATGGAAGACCAGCATTTACAAGTTATGTGTTGTTAATTATTGTTACAAAATGAGCTACATCTATTTAGCGTGTAATTTCCAAAATCGAAAGCCAGCATCAACATGTAATATGTGTTGTTAAAGGCGTAGCATTATTTTTCATTTTACATTTTTTAAATTTAAGACTATGGTAAGCCCATGTGCACGTGCTAACCAGACACTAGGACGCTTGATTTGTTCTAAAAGTGCAATTTCAGATCACAGATGATCTTACACGGTTTTAATCATTACAGCAGTATAGTCTTAAAATGGACTGAATCTGCTTTTAAGATCAAAAATGATCTAACATCTACTTTAGTTGTCAAGCACTTTCCTCCCGTCATAATGGGGGATGCCTCCCCTCAAAATGGAGGACACCTGCTCAAAATAGAACGTGTGAGAGGAGACAATTGCATAACGAGCCATTCCAGTAATGGTCTAATACCACGTAGGATTTGAGTTTTCGATCTGAAATTGCACTTTAAAGCCAAACCAGGTGCACTAAGGAGAGTCAATGGACTTCTATTTAATTCTGCGTCTGTATGGCATTAAAAAATCACAAAAATGAAAAATTAAGTGCTTCATCCGTATAATATGGTAGTTAAGTATATTGGTCTTTAGATAACATTTAATGTGAATACAGAAAAATACGTCTTCACCCGTAAGTAAGAGAGCCCAGTAAAATTGAGGGCACGAATGTCTGTTTCTTGTTCTTGGAACGCCTTAGCTTAATGTGTTCACAGTCGATTCGATACAATATGCCTCTAACTAAGCCGAAAACAACCTATTTAAGTAAAATGCTGTGTTGATACGTAACACTTTCGCACAGAACGCAGATCCATTGACAATTAACTTTCTACGCGTGCAAGTAACATGTTTCTTTCAGGTTTGCTCTGGTTCTTGCTGTTGTTGGTTGTGAATGATGTAATGGGAATGTCTTGTGGTGGACCCCAGAATGGTCAGAAGGTAAGGTGTTCTCTAGTTAATGTAGCATTTTAAAATGATGCAGGGATGCGCTATAGATTATATCGAATAGTACATGAGTGCATTAATGATTCACAAACAAAAAAGAATAAGTTGGTTGATATATTGACAATTTTGACTGCTTTTTGGCCAAACCGAACGTACAATAATTACGGAATTTACAACATTTAACTAACTGGCCAGAAAACGAAATGTATATCTGCAATTGACTGCCAAGAGTACTCAAATATGACTTGGCCATATAGTTTGATAATTAGCAACGAATAAGATAATTGTGTGCATCCTGGCAAATAAACTCCTCTTGCTGTTGTAGGCCATATTTGAGCCATAAAAGTTCACGTATCAATCGGAGTCCAATATCTAGAGATCCCTTTCAAATGGGTACCGATATAACGTTAGCAGCAACAGGGCACAGAATCAGTGTATTTTAAGAATTAAAATTCAAACACAACAAAATGTGATAAATGTGCGCTAAGGGTATGCTAAATGTGTATCTTCTACAAATAGTTTTTTTTTCTGTGAATAATCTAAAATATCATCAAGACAAATATCGTTTTATTATACGTTTCATGAACTACAGGAAGGTCTGGACGAAGAGGATCAACGGCGTCATAAATTGGCCCGCTTTTTCAACTTATTGGACGCTGACAATGACGGCTTTATGGACAAACATGATTATGTCAGCAAAGCAGTTGAAAGAGCCAGGGTATATTTTGGGGAGGATAAGATCAAAGTTTTCAATGAGACTCTTTCCAAAGGGTGGTCTTCCTTTTGGTCTGTCCCAGAAGACGACTTTCTGGAAAGATTGGACATGACGGACTTCATTCTGAGCGAAGTGGCACTGTATAATACCAACAGATATCAGCCAATGACCAAGCTTTGGGCAAAGGGTGTATTCCAAGCAGCAGATGAAAACGATGACAAAGAGTTGAACGTCTCCGAGCACAAAGCCTTCCTTCAAGTATTCAATGTTCACCAAGGCTTCGATGATACATTCAATTATGTCGACGAAAACCAAAGTGGAATCATAGACAAAAAAGAGTTTGTCAAAGCTTGTGTTGATTTTTTTTGCAATCGTTATGAAGATTCTTTGTTTTTTGGTGCATAACATTAAGAAACGTAATCCTATTCATAGTGTTTAATGAAATTAACAGTTATTATCTTTGAAATATTTAGTCAATAGTAGGAGATTTGGATAACGCGACCTCATATTTAGAATAAATATCCAGAAGCCAAAATTTTGTCATGTATTTTCTTTATATATTATTATTTTTAGTGGGGGGAGGGGGGTTCAAAAGCACACACAGGGTGTGGTTAAGGTACATGGCTGAAAGACATACAACAAGCAAGACTAAGACTCTGTACTTTCGCAATGCACAGAAAATACCACTATCAGTTCCTTCCACACGTGACATTTTCAACAGAACTGTCATTCCATTTGCAGCAGGTGACGCCAGGGATACTACAGGTTTCATCGTGACAATGCACTTGTTAGCAGTTCTCGTCTGGTGAGTGCAGTTGTTGCAGAAACGCAATATTCCGAAGATGGGGCAAACATCTTTGAGCCCTGGTATTAACCTTACTGAGCACTGGCGACACTGAGCACAACCCACTAATAATACCTTGTAATAATAATAAGAAGAAGAAGATGGGAGCAGAATTTCTTAAGACCTCGATACACATGCGTCTCACCGCTGTTTAAACTTACATATAAAAGCTAGAGCTACAAAGATCAAAGTCATAAAAACTCTTCGTTTTGGCCAAAAATACGATTTTCCTGGAAAAAACGGCAATTTTCCCGTACTTACCAATGGTCAACGACCCCATTCCTGCATTCAAAGTTAATCCAGGGTTTTTTTCCTAAACGTACGGTTTTTTTGTTAAAATCTCTTAAGAGATTTTAACTGACGGAGCCCTCTCTTATCGAGAGATAGTTTCTGGTGACCTACTTAAAACCGCGGGAAAAGCAGACACCAACAACACTATATAACAATATTATAATATTCATAAGATATATTCGTCTTTTTGCTCAAAATGCATTTATATCTACAGTGTGTGCAATTCTGGGCTTTCCGTTATCCGACGCACTGTACAAAAACTCGCAACTTACGTCTGAGGGTTTCCCGCCATGTTATTTTGGTCTCGAATGAACGCGAGAATCCGCGTGACACCTAAACGCCATTGGCAACGGATGCACTTGTCGACCGCTAAGAAAGGCATCGAAAGCCCAGGTGACAAGCACAGATTTTAGTTTTACTACAATAACAGTCGTTTTAGTGGGAAAATGCAATATAATATATTTCCAGGCGTTGTTCACAGTGTATTTCTTGCGGAATTTTGAATCTCAAAGGAAGAGTTATTATTGTTTTAATTAAAAACTAACATAAAAGTATTTAAAACTGAGAGATATAAGTTAACCAAAATATTCATGAAATCAATAGGTTTTTAAATTACTTTTTAAAAAGTAATAAAAGTCGTTCAAAGACAAATTTGTCACGTTAATAAAGTTGGCCAAAAAATTGGTGCAGCAATCTCGAAACTCCTGTGACAATTTGTTTTTAGAGTTTTATTATTATTATAATTATTATTATTATTATTATTTATTTATTTATTTATTTATTTATTTATTTTATTATTATTATCTTTTTATTTTTATTTTTATTTATTTTTTTTTTTTTTTGTACCGTATCTCTTGAGTTGAAATTGGCCACTGGAACTATGAGTTCTAAGAGGATTTAAAAGTTATATTATATTGTTCAGTCGCCCTTTGAAATGTTCAAAGTCAAGAGTAAAATCTTAAAAAACTATTTTTTGAGAGATTGGTAACCAATGAAGACCTCGGAGAACTGGTGTGATGTGGTAGTTTTTTTTTTTAATTCTGAATAGACTGCAATTTTTTTCCATTTAACAATTAATAGGTATTCCAAACAAGAGGCTGTTGTAATAATCGAGTCTAAGGGTCACAAATGAAGGAATGATTAGCTCCGCTGGCTTGCTGTCAATAAAGTGAAGAATCTTAAATATTCGTTGCAGACTATGATGATTTATCCCCTTTGTTGTTATATCACAATTAATTGTTGTTGAAAATTACACCCAGGTTTCTAACTTCTGTGCTTGTTGTGATAACAGAATCTCCAACTCTGATATTGTCTAACATGGTGCTGTCTCCGGAAAACTTAAGAGTTGAAATGGACCAACTCCGCTAATCTCTTTAGTCAGTAAACATTTTGAGCACAATGTTCCCACAAAAACCACTGTGATATATCAATCGTAACTCCTGAATTTATCAAAATTACTGTACACAGTCACCTTGCCGATTTACTACGGTTGTGACGCTCTTATGTAACTTATAACTTTGTAAACTAAAGCGTAATTACATTACGGAAAGCACTTATAGAGTAATGATCGACATTAATTGATTGATCATGATAAAATATGCCGGAATCGAATCTATTTCATACCTATGCTTCTCGATCAAAACCATGAAACAATCGCAGTTGACCGATTGAAAATGCCCATTATTTATGTTTACGCTTTAAAGCATGCAAATAGCTGTTTCTGCATGGTTACAAAATAAAAAGAAAGTTTTACCAAAAGGTGGTAGGTGGAAACACATGCACCAATAACTGCCGCGCGCGATTTAAGAGCAGGTTATAGCCACGCGGCTGAAATTAATCGGGCCAGAGATGAGTCTTACAAAGATATTTCAAAATGAAACCTATTAATTTGATATTTTACAATGGAACTTTTTTTGTTGTTGTTGTTGTTGTTAACGTAGCTATGCCATCAAAATGTTGAATCATCATGGCTAATTTTTTTTAAAAAATCACAAGCGTCTTTGGCAAACTCTTCTTTGTCAATGGTGCCATTTTGGTTTTCATCAATACAAGTAAATGATTCAATATGAACGTTGAATGCACAAAGGTACAGGTAAGTTTTGTACCATTCAACTTTCCATCATCATCATCAACATTTGCTGTTCGAAATACTCCCTTCGCCCAAGCAGCCTCTTTTTAAAGTTGGTTGAACTCAAGACGACCCATGTAGATGAAAATCGTCTCTTCAACATCGAGGGTATCTTTGTGCATGTCTTCTGGAACGAAACAAAATGTACACCATGCGTTAGAGACAGTAGCATTGGCATTTTGATCATATCTGTCTGAAAATATCTCGCTTTTTCAAAGGTCTTGTTAATATAATCATGTTTGTTCACAAAGCCGTCATTGTCAGCATCGAGTACAGTGAAAAACCGAGAGTATTCTAATGACACCATTGCCACAGCGGTTTCTTTGTGTTGAATAAACACCGATATATTGGAATTGCTGAAATCCATTATTTGCCTGAAGGTATAAACTTGTCTAATTTCAAGATCAATGAAAAATGCCTTTCCGACTTCCTTTCAAACAAACAACTGATATTCGGAAAGAGACTTCGGAAAAAGAATACGAACGTACACGAATGAATACGAACACAATTATATAATTAATAGTTCATCACTAAAGCATTTCGCCTGGAACGTCATGGACAACCATTATATACAACAACCAAACCGGACGTGGAAGTAGAAACATCATTCGTCTATGCCAAACAAGTCAACTGTCAATAGATCTGCGCTGTGTGCATTTGTGGTACAGATTATGTTTCTATTCAGTAAATCTTTTAAATATGGAGTCGTTTTCGACGGTTCTAGAGGAAAATTGACTCTAATCGTCATTGATCACGCAGCTGAGGTAGTAGCCCAAGGTGCTAAGCTCCCCTCTTTTCTGGTCAAAGCCACGACACGTTTCTCTATTCCCTACTGTCTGACTCAGACAACTAGTTTTTGAATAATAAAAACATTTGTGGCGTCTTCTAAGTTATTTTCATTCTCTTACTGCTATAGAAATTCTAAGAAATGGTTCTTCTCAACACAATATTTAACAATATATCTACGGGTATTACATAAAGTTGGTGCTGATGTCTATGTGTTGTTTAAAGAAAATGAATAAAAGACACAGTTGTTGTTGATTTTCGAAACGTGTTAACAAAGGGACTCTCTGTACTTGTCTATAAACCAGGTGTAGTGTTTTTACCTATTGACTTGTTTAGTCACCTTGAATTTATCTGTTCGACATAATCAAATATATAAATATGAAAATTCAAATCCCCCCTTCAGTAAAGGACATAATTACCAGGGTTGATCACAATGTTACAGACAAAATTTCCACTTCCAGAGTAGGTGGACGTGGGTTCGGCTCCGTCTGAGGCAGCCAGTCCTTCATATATAAATGGTTCGCTCTGCCCGCACCCCAACCTTATGACAGCAGCACGCATGGATTGAAGCAGGGAAAAGTTCCTGTTGTGTCAGTTAAATGTATTAATCGTTTGCTAGGTTTCAGCACTTTATACGGCAGCTGTGTCCTCCTCAGGAAGGTGAAAATACTGACACCAGTCTGTTTTAGGGCCGGACGTGTAATGCTAACTGCACCGAGACGCATGTGGAATACGCAGTATACAAAATAATAAACTTCACTTCTTATGATAAATCATTTACAATTAATGCCTTAATCTGCTTTTTGTTTTTATTCTGATGTTAATGTCGTGTCAGAACATAAAATCAAGAAAAGATCAATTTGAACATCTAAGTCGCAACAGAATGTTTTGATACATATTTTGACAATAATTCCTTAAATATATAGTCATAAACAATACCTTTTTATATAAATTGGATAGCTCTAAATGTCATTTACGTGTCTAGGCCTTTCGTCACCAGTGAAGGGGGGGGGGATTCTATTAAGATTAGAGTTAAGGATATTCAATAATAATATATTATACCAGTACATATATTAATAAATTGTAAAATTAAATTGCCAACAGAGCCATTCAGAGTAGAAGATGCGGGTATCAACTCTTCTAAGGCTCAATATGGCAGACCCTACATGAAAGGAACCCTGCTTAATCCTGTAATGGTCTCTCCGCCTCTCACTCGCTTCTCCACGCGTCTGGTCGAATGAAGCCGAGATTTAATTACTGTGCCTACGGCTAATCAAGTTGCCCCTTGCCTGTACTATTTCTTATCTTTGGTTACGTTTGATAAGCCCATAAATTGCGGTTTATTATCGATTCATCGCGTTAAAAGAATCATAGGGCAACAACTTTTCACTCTACACGAAGATAAACAGTTTAAGTATGGCCACAAAATGTTCGTGCCACTAAAATGTGCCAATGTTTATTAAATTGCGTCTGTATTTTGTAAAAATAATCAGTTAGTTATTTTAGCTGACGAAATGGGTCGATTGGTAAATTGAGTATCTGTTCTATAGCTCAGTAGAGAATTAAGTTTACTTTAGGCGTAAAATGCTTTGCAAATCAACATTACCTGTATCTGCTAAGCATCCTGTGTATTTGCACAAACGAAGGCCAGCATCAACACGTTATATGGGTTGTTAAATATTGTGTTGAATGGAATCATTTATCATACTTCATTGTTATCAGTCTATGGTAGGCCGGTGTGTACGTGGTAGCCAGACCATTCACTGTGTTTTTAAGCCGATGGAATTATTTCTAATTCTACATAAGTATGGCAATGAAAACACCAAGAATAATGTTAGACTGGGTTCCAATACCTAGATCGACCCATCTGGATCGGTCTAATTCCTTGGAAAGTCTCACTAAATTGCTATTGCTATTGCTATTGCTATTGCTACGTGTTCAAAGTTGATTCGATAAGATACACCTCTGTCTACGCCGAAAACGCCCTATTTAAATAAACCGCTGTGCCGTTACGTAACACTTTTGCACAGAACGCAGACTCATTGATTTGTCCATTATACTAGTAACATGTTTCTTTCATGTTTGCTCTGGTTCTTGCTGTTGGTGGCTGTGAATGATGTAATGGGAAAGTCATGTGGTGGACCCGAAAAGGTAAGGTGTTATGTAGTTAATGTGGCATTTTTAAATGATACAGGGGTGCGCTTACATATCCATTCTAGTCTACATCGCATAGAAAATGTATAGGTTGGTTGATATATGGACAAAGTCTGCTTTTTTGGCAAACCAAACGTAGAATAACTAAAAATTTTACCATATATAACTAACTGGCCATAAAATTAAATGTAAATCTGGAGTGTCCTGTCAAGAGCACTAAAATATGACTTGGCAAAATAGTATGATAATAAGCATATAAAAGAATTTTGATTGGTTGTAGAAACTTCAGTACGCGCATATCTATTGTGCAACCTGGAGAATAACCTTTTCTTGCTTTTGCTGACCATATTTGTGAAAAATCTCGCATCAATCGGAGTCCAATGTCTAGAGATCCCCTTCAAATGCATACCAATAAAACGTTAGGAGAATCAAGGTCTTTAAAATTCCTTTTCATACTCAACAATATGTGGTAAATACACGCTAAAGGTATGCTAAATGTGTATCTTCTACAAATAGTATATTCCATGAATTATCTAAAATATCATTAAGTCAAACGTCGTTTTATTATTATTTATACACTTCATAAACTACAGGAAGGTCTGGACAAAGGGGATACACGGCGTCATAAATTGGCCCGCTTCTTTAACATATTGGACGCTGACAATGACGGCTTTGTGGACAAACATGATTATGTCAACAGGGCTGTTTAAAGAGCCAGAGTATATTTTGGGGCTGATAAGATCAAAGCTTTAAATGATACTGTCTCCAAAGCGTGGTCTTCCTTTTGGTCTATCCCAGAAGACGACTTTCTGGAAAGATTGGACATGACGGACTTCATTCTGAGCGAAGTGGCACTGTATAATACCAACAGATATCAGCCGATGGTCAAACGTTGGGCAAAGGGTATATTTCAAGCAGCAGATGAAAACGATGATGAAGAGTTGAACGTCTTCGAGCACAAAGCCCTCCTTCAAGTATTTAATGTTCACCAAGGCTTCGATGATTCATTCAGTTATGTCGACGAAAATCAAAGTGGTTGCATCGACAAAAAAGAGTTTGTCAAAGCCGGTGTTGATTTTTTCTGCAACGGTTATGAAGATTCGTTGTTTTTTGGTGCATAACATTAAAAAACGCAATCCTATTCATATGGTATTTTAAAATCAACATTTAGCATCGTTGAAATATTCAGTTTATAGTAGGAGGTTTGGATAACACAACCTCCTATTTAGAATAAATATACAGAATGTATAAATGTCATGTATTTTTTCCGTTTATTATATCTATGTAAAAAACGCTTTTTAGTGGGGGTTCAAAAGGACACATAGGGTGTGGTTTAGGTACATGGGTGAAAGACACACCACAAGCAAGAGTAAACCTCTATCGCAATGCACAGAAAATACCACTATCAATTCCTTCCTCACGTGGGTCTAGAAGTCAAAAATTCGAGGATAAATAGCTCTGCTTGCTTGCTGTCAATAATGTGAAGAATCCTAGATATTAGTTGCAGACTAAAATATGATTATTTACACCCTTTGTTGTCGTGTCACAATTAATAGAAATTGTTGAAAATTAAACCCAGGTTTCTAAGTACTGTGCTTGTTGTGATAACAGAATCTCCAACCCTGATATTGTCTAATATGGTGCTGTCTCTGGAAAACTTTTAAATTTTAAAAGAGTTTAAATGGACCAATTCCACTAATCTCTTTAGTCAGTAAGCATTTTGAGCACAATGTTCCCACAAAAATCACCGTGATATATCCATCGTAACTCCTGAATATATCAAAATGACTATGCACAGTCACCTTGCCGATTTCCTACGGTTGTGATGCTTTTATGTAACTCATAACTTTGTAACCTAAAGAACAGATCTTTCAATAAAAAGATTTTTCAATAAAAATAATTATTGCCAAATATTTCACGCATTTGCACGTTCATTAGGTGTACTATTCCGACATCCTTCATGCTTTCAACATGCCAAGTCCGACACTAGGTCAGCATCTATTATAGTATTTGTCAATATTGATATATATATCTAATTAAATTTATATATGAACCTGTTTATCACTTTTAGTAGGCTTGTTAAGGACCAAAAAATGGCGAAACGCTGCATTTTGTACACACACNTTCCACGCGTCTGGTCGAATGAAGCCGCCATTTAATTACTGTGCCTACGGCTAATCAAGTTGCCCCTTGCCTGTACTATTTCTTATCTTTGGTTACGTTTGATAAGCCCATAAATTGCGGTTTATTATCTATTCATCGCGTTAAAAGAATCATAGGGCGACAACTTTTCACTCTACACGAAGATAAACAGTTTAAGTATGGCCACAAAATGTTCGTGCCACCAAAATGTGCCAATCTTTATTAAATTGCGTCTGTATTTTGTAAAAATAATCAGTTAGTTATTTTAGCTGACGAAATGGGTCGATTGGTAAATTGAGTATCTGTTCTATAGCTTAGTAGAGAATTAAGTTTACTTTAGGCGTAAAATGCTTTGCAAATCAACATTACCTGTATCTGTTAAGCATCCTGTGTATTTGCACAAACGAAGGCCAGCATCAACACGTTATATGGGTTGTTAAATATTGTGTTGAATGGAATCATTTATCATACTTCATTGTTATCAGTCTATGGTAGGCCGGTGTGTACGTGGTAGCCAGACCATTCACTGTGTTTTTAAGCCGATGGAATTATTTCTAATTCTACATAAGTATGGCAATGAAAACACCAAGAATAATGTTAGACTGGGTTCCAATACCTAGATCGACCCATCTGGATCGGTCTAATTCCCTGGAAAGTCTCACTAAATTGCTATTAACAAACCGGTTTAAATGTCTGTCACGCCTACCGAATCAGGTAAAGTTAATTACTCCTTAACAGCTTTACTAGGCGTGACAGACAATTTAGCCGGTTGAGTTGATAGCAATTTAGTGGGACTCTCCAGGAAAATACATCGATCCAAATATCTGTCGGAATGGTCCCTTAAACCAAGTGCTTTAAGAATATAATACAGCAGGTAGGTATATTAGTTTTTAGATAGCATGTTGTGAGAATATAAAAAAATAAGTCTTCACCCTTAAGGAAGAGAGCCCAATGATATTGAGGGCACGAATAGCTGTTCTTGTATCTGAACTTGGACCGCCCCCATTTACTACGTGTTCAAAGTTGATTCGATAAGATACACCTCTGACTACGCCGAAAACGCCCTATTTAAATAAACCGCTGTGCCGTTACGTAACACTTTTGCACAGAACGCAGACTCATTGATTTGTCCATTATACTAGTAACATGTTTCTTTCATGTTTGCTCTGGTTCTTGCTGTTGGTGGCTGTGAATGATGTAATGGGAAAGTCATGTGGTGGACCCCAAAAGGTAAGGTGTTATGTAGTTAATGTGGCATTTTTAAATGATACAGGGGTGCGCTTACATATCCATTCTAGTCTACATCGCATAGAAAATGTATAGGTTGGTTGATATATGGACAATTAAGACTGCTTTTTTGGCAAACCAAACGTAGAATAACTAAAAATTTTACCATATATAACTAACTGGCCATAAAATTAAATGTAAATCTGCAGTGTCCTGTCAAGAGCACTAAAATATGACTTGGCAAAATAGTATGATAATAAGCATATAAAAGAATTTTGATTGGTTGTAGAAACTTCAGTACGCGCATATCTATTGTGCAACCTGGAGAATAACCTCTTCTTGCTTTTGCTGACCATATTTGTGATAAATCTCGCATCAATCGGAGTCCAATGTCTAGAGATCCCCTTCAAATGCATACCAATATAACGTTAGGAGAATCAAGGTCTTTAAAATTCCTTTTCATACTCAACAATATGTGGTAAATACACGCTAAAGGTATGCTAAATGTGTATCTTCTACAAATAGTATATTCCATGAATTATATAAAATATCATTAAGTCAAACGTCGTTTTATTATTATTTATACATTTCATAAACTACAGGAAGGTCTGGACAAAGGGGATAAACGGCGTCATAAATTGGCCCGCTTCTTTAACATATTGGACGCTGACAATGACGGCTTTGTGGACAAACATGATTATGTCAACAGGGCTGTTGAAAGAGCCAGAGTATATTTTGGGGCTGATAAGATCAAAGCTTTCAATGATACTGTCTCCAAAGCGTGGTCTTCCTTTTGGTCTATCCCAGAAGACGACTTTCTGGAAAGATTGGACGTGACGGACTTCATTTTGATCGACGTGGCCGTATATAATACCAACAGATATCAGCCGATGGTCAAACGTTGGGCAAAGGGTATATTTCAAGCAGCAGATGAAAACGATGATGAAGAGTTGAACGTCTTCGAGCACAAAGACCTCCTTCAAGTATTTAATGTTCACCAAGGCTTCGATGATTCATTCAGTTATGTCGACGAAAATCAAAGTGGTGGCATCGACAAAAAAGAGTTTGTCAAAGCCGGTGTTGATTTTTTCTGCAACGGTTATGAAGATTCGTTGTTTTTTGGTGCATAACATTAAAAAACGCAATCCTATTCATATGGTATTTTAAAATCAACAGTTAGTATCGTTGAAATATTCAGTTTATAGTACGAGATTTGGATAACACAACCTCCTATTTAGAATAAATATACAGAATGTATAAATGTCATGTATTTTTTCCGTTTATTATATCTATGTAAAAAACGCTTTTTAGTGGGGGTTCAAAAGGACACATAGGGTGTGGTTTAGGTACATGGGTGAAAGACACACCACAAGCAAGAGTAAACCTCTATCGCAATGCACAGAAAATACCACTATCAATTCCTTCCTCACGTGGGTCTAGAAGTCAAAAATTCGAGGATAAATAGCTCTGCTTGCTTGCTGTCAATAAGGTGAAGAATCCTAGATATTAGTTGCAGACTAAAATATGATTATTTACACCCTTTGTTGTCGTGTCACAATTAATAGACATTGTTGAAAATTACACCCAGGTTTCTAAGTACTGTGCTTGTTGTGATAACAGAATTTCCAACTCTGATATTGTCTAATATGGTGCTGTCTCTGGAAAACTTTTAAATTTTAAAAGAGTTTAAATGGACCAATTCCACTAATCTCTTTAGTCAGTAAGCATTTTGAGCACAATGTTCCCACAAAAATCACCGTGATATATCCATCGTAACTCCTGAATATATCAAAATGACTATGCACAGTCACCTTGCCGATTTCCTACGGCTGTGATGCTTTTATGTAACTCATAACTTTGTAACCTAAAGAACAGATCTTTCAATAAAAAGATTTTTCAATAAAAATAATTATTGCCAAATATTTCACGCATTTGCACGTTCATTAGGTGTACTATTCAGACATCCTTCACGCTTTCAACATGCCAAGTCCGACACTAGGTCAGCATCTATTATAGTATTTGTCAATATTGATATATATATCTAATTAAATTTATATATGAACCTGTTTATCACTTTTAGTAGGCTTGTTAAGGACCAAAAAATGGCCAAACGCTGCATTTTGTAGTTCAAATGTCTAACTTGGCATAAATGTTCCTTGGGCCAAAAGAAAATTTTTATCCAAAGAGACGCGCTCTATCGATTCATAACTTAGCATAAATTATGCAAATTAGGTGCCAAAATATATAATATTTCATATTCCCATTAATTTTTGGCCTAGAAACATGTATAGATTATCAAACCTGACTAAATTAGGGACAAGGAACCCATTTTTGATCATTTGGAAGCAATTGGTGGCCATTTTGTGCCTCAAATCCAAGATGGCCGCCACCCGCCATTTTGAAAGTGGACATAATTTTGCTATTTTATGTTGAATTTTGAAGCGTTTGGTCTATATATACTTGATATATATATATATATCGATNGCTTTCAACATGCCAAGTCCGACACTAGGTCAGCATCTATTATAGTATTTGTCAATATTGATATATATATCTAATTAAATTTATATATGAACCTGTTTATCACTTTTAGTAGGCTTGTTAAGGACCAAAAAATGGCCAAACGCTGCATTTTGTAGTTCAAATGTCTAACTTGGCATAAATGTTCCTTGGGCCAAAAGAAAATTTTTATCCAAAGAGACGCGCTCTATCGATTCATAACTTAGCATAAATTATGCAAATTAGGTGCCAAAATATATAATATTTCATATTCCCATTAATTTTTGGCCTAGAAACATGTATAGATTATCAAACCTGACTAAATTAGGGACAAGGAACCCATTTTTGATCATTTGGAAGCAATTGGTGGCCATTTTGTGCCTCAAATCCAAGATGGCTGCCACCCGCCATTTTGAAAGTGGACATAATTTTGCTATTTTATGTTGAATTTTGAAGCGTTTGGTCTATATATACTTGATATATATATATATATCGATTCCTACTATTTTGGGGGTGAAAAAGTCATTTTTGATATTGTGTTGGTGATAATAGGTGATTTGAAGGGACAAAGAGGGTGTTTTAAGTGCCTACCAAGATATGTGTGAACGCTGCAAAACCATGGATATTAATAACCCGTATTCAAATATATCTCATTGCAATTTTTTGTTATAAACCATTGCTATTGGACTATATTATGAGCAAAAAAAAAAACATTTTTATCATTATGGAGGCCATTGTTGGCCGTTTTATCCCTCAAATCCAAGATGGCCGCCAAAAGCATTTCGAACTTGAGCATAATTTGCAATTTTGAAACTACATGTACTACATCTTTGTAAATTAGTAATACGTCGTTTTATATTATTATCTGGTGCAGAATACATTATTTGTTTCTTAAAATTTGTGCCTCAAATCCAAGATGGCCCTCATACGCCATTTTCAAATTGAGCATTATTCACCATTTTGAAACTATCACACCTTCATAAGCGTGCCATACGTCATTTTTGATTATTTCCTGGTGCAGAATGCATTTTCCGTTTCATAAAATGTAAATAGAAACTTTTATAAGCTGGTGCATTTTATACTTGGCGTGTAATTGGTAAAGACAATATCAGAAAACTGCTCGGATAATATTTTATATGTTGCAGAATATTTCACGATACACAGTAAACGGACTCGGGAGATTGGAAATGGTCAATTATACAGCCTTTCTTACGTCACAAAGAATAGTGCCTGAATAGTACAAGTCAATACTGAGATTTAAAGGAGTACAAATTTCACAAAAATATGGGTTTAAAGATAACTGTAACGCCACACAAACCATGAAAGTTTAAACCTTTATATGTAACCTTTTTGGAAAGAAATAAGGAATTATATCGGTACTTTCCCACCTAGAGATTAAGGCTGCGTTCACATGAAAAATCTATTTTCTAAAAATTTAAAAATCTATTTGCGGTATCTTGTGATCACGGTCTGTTCCCTGAATACCCCGCGGCGTAATTACTGGCAGCGCCGAGAATAAATTACAGCATTGGAAGTAACTGGCTCGCACTGCCCGTAATTTCGCCGTGGGGTATTCAGGGCACAGACCGTGATCACAAGATACCGCAAATAGATTTTTAGAAAATAGATTTTTCATGTGAACGCAGCCTAATATTCATACCCCTGGTATTGTCAACCGTAAGCGTAATTGATGAATGTTCAATTTCCAGTTTTGATGAATCCTATTACATTAAGGAAGGCACAGATAGAGAAATGAGCGACATTTAACGGTTACAACAAAAGGGAAGTTTTAGCAAAAGATGGTAAGCGGGAACTCATGCACCAAGAAGTAACGTGCACGATTTAAAAACATGCGGTTGAAATAAACCGTACCGAGATGAGTCATAGAAAAATATTTAAAATTAAAACTATTAATTTAATGTTTTACAATGGAACCAAGCGTTTGGTTAATGTTGCTATGCCATTAAAATGTAGCATCATCATAACTGATATAGATATAATAACAAACGGCTTTGGCGAACTCTTCTTTGTCAATGGTGCCATTTTGGTTTTCATCAAAACAAGTAAATGATTCAATGCGAACG
>NW_019774116.1:0-11406 GCF_001039355.2 Lingula anatina
ACACCTTTACAGAACAGCTAATGGTATCTCCTTCAAAAAAAGTATCAATCAAGATGCATTTTCCACTTAATGTAGCTATAAAACATCTTTTTTGTTCTCTAAGTATAGTCTGGCAGCCATAAACAAGTATACATGGTATACATGTACCTGTAGGTTTTAATCTTGTACAAAACAATCCAGTGGAAATCACCAACAGTAAAAGCCTTTAAGTAATATAATATTCCATTTACCCTCAAGTTTTGATAGCAATAAAAGGTCTAAAATGTGTCACAGAGTAAAAATTCAATCTTTGTAAAAATAAATATATTTTTTTTTCGAATAAATTAATTCTCTGAAATCACTGAATAAATAATTTTTAATAATGGAGTTCCTCTGTACATTTGTATCTACGAACACAGCACAAGAGAGTCAATAAATTTTGATCTGATCACCTCATTAACTTTTGTACATCTTTATCATTTTTTTAAATTTAGTATTTAGTATAATTACTCACATTGTAAATTTAAATCCTCAAACTGGATATCAGTCACACAATGTAAACATTTAAACAGTTGTATTTTAAGAGCTGAAAAAGCAATTATCCAAAACATTGTATTAAAATCATCAAATTACCATTTCTAGTATTTAATTTCTTGTTCTTCCTTAACATTGAGACTCAGATCTTCCTTTTCTATTGTAAAGAAATGCTGACATTTAGACATTGGTAAAGTGGAAATATGGCAGACACAGAGATTTTAATGGCCTGATTGCATGAAAGATAAAATGAAAACCTGTGAGATGACTGCCAACTACAGCTCCCTTAAAAGGACCAAAGCAATTAGATTTCAATTACAATTGAACTTTAAAAGTTGATAAAAATCAAACCGGTAGGGCAAAACTTGCATTCCTTATGTAACCCTAAAACCAACTATTATTTCTGCCATTATAAGCTGCTAGCGTTATTTTGAAGTAAATGCTGGTAAAAGTAAGTGGGGTGCTGGTCGTAATTACAGGTATTTTCACTGTCAAGTGTGAAGACTTCCTCCACAGTTCAGATCTCACAGATGAAGCCATCCCCACAGGATGTAGGGTCACAAACAAGAGACATACATGTATTTATGATGGCATTTTTTGTGTGTAAAAAGACCACAACTTCAAAGATTCTAATTAAGTAAAAAAAAAAAATACTGTAAATCTTTTGACTCAGTCACTGATCACCTACTTTCCTTTCTTCCTCCAGAGTCTTCCAGTTGGAATATTGAAGCCACTTTTTTTACACAACAAAACATATTTAACTCCCTTTGCAAACAATAAATAAAGTAAATTCTAAGTCTACCTGTAATCCTTCACCCATACCAAAATGAAAATGGATTACTGCAGAAGTTGAAAAAGTTCATACTAATATTTTGGCTGCAAATGAAGATAACAACCATATTTGCTTCCTATTGATATTTCTAAACTTATATTTTTCATGAAACTTCCAGTTTGCAGCTACTTATGCCACTGGTTCATTTGAAAGTTTCTATAAATTAACTGTTGTAAAATCCACTGGCAGCAGGTAAAGAATGCATATTGCCTCCTTTTTTCAACATGATGAAATTTGACGTTTTAAAAATAACACTAACATTTTTTTTTTCAAGACACCTAGCACAAGATTTTAATTTTTACAAGTTCACATTAAGGACAATAAACTAAGATGACATTGTAGACTATTAACAAATATGCTAAATCTTACCTGTCCTAAATTGTTCAGAAAAGTCAGATCCTACAAATATCCAACAATTCTTAAATTCAAATATCCCTTTGACATGTTCAATGCCATCAAGGTGAATATTTGCCAATGGAGAACTGTTAAACATCACAATGTATCAGTATGTAAATTACATACGTAGAAAAACGAGAAGTAAAATACACTAAGGCCAACAAACCTGATACATATCTCCAGCCAAACTAGGCAGATGACTGCTAAATTATATGCTTGGTGTGAAATATAACTGCTTTTTATGGTTCACAAAACACAACTGGTTTCCTTCAAAACCACACAGAGTTTTATTTTAAAAATGCATACCCTGCACATTATCTACAAGCAATAAATTACTCTCGAATCTTTTACTTTTACAAAAATGTCCCTGTATACATAGTACAGAGAGACAATTCTGTCAAAAACCTCCATCTTTTGCCAATATTCTATACAGAACTCCCTCCAAGCCCTGACAAGGTAAAAAGAACTTCACCTCATTAGCAACATGACATTTTTTCTTTAAATGTCACAGAAACATGTTTATTGTTCCTGCAGGTCTGTAGAGCTCATATTTTTCTTCAGTTTAGGTACCTGTATATCTAAACCTCAGTCATGTATGGTGTACATGTAACTAACAGGGCAGCCCCTTCTTACCTAAAGTGCAAAAGACAGTGTATGTTCCCTCAATTCTGCACATGTACACTAATAAAAAAGCACATCTTTCAGCTGTTATATAAGTACCTGTTCAAAATTCACCTTAAAATACATTGTTTATATCAATTAAGTCAAATCCAGTCTTCTTTTGTTTTTCAAGTAGCCTAATAATTTTTTAAAATCGCAGTCGGTGTCTTTAACAGTCTCAATATTCTGGCAAAAATCCCATAACAAACAAGACAACCCCAGGAACTTAAGATATATCTAAGAAAACTCCATTAGGTAACAATGGGGGCATTTGTCAAAATGTTGTTATATCGATCAAAGCATTCTTTCCTTCAAAACTCAAAATAGTTTTCTGCATTTAAGATATATCTTCCGCTGACATCTATATAACAACTGACAGTGTCATTATCTTCCAGATCTTTCTGTTAAGATAGCACTGTTTAACAACAATGCCATTAGGAAAAGTTTTTTTTTTCCTCTGACAGTTAACTTAAGTTCACATGACAATGAAATTTATAATGATATTACTGTCTGGGCAAGACACAGCAAGCTGGTGTCTTCATCTTTTCACACAATTTTTCTTAAATTCATCCTTAAGCATAAGAGCAAAAGCCAGATAACTTTTGTAAATGATAATGACATTATCAAAAACATATATATATTGTTATTGTTTGGCACACTTTTTTTATGTGACTGCCACTGACAGTTGTCAAGCCTGATCCAGTGACTTGTTACTTAAACACCTGTCAATGGAGAGTAATATTTGTCAGTAACATCACATTAACAAGACTGCTAGTTCCTGGCACTGACTTCTTCTGCAAATTTATGCTTGTTCTCCTCCCACACACACACACACACACACACACACACACACTTTTTTTAGTATTCCATATCATTTTCTTGATTGTTTCCATCCTAAATGAAATTGTTAGCATGATATACATATATATACATACTTTAAGTTCAATAATATTAATGATAACTTAGTTCAAGGACGTTGAATTTACGTTCTTGCTTAGCTTAATGATGATAATTACTACCTTTTATCTTTCAAAAGCACCTTTCCCCTGCTCCTCCACAACACCCCCCCCCCTTCCAATCCACCTCTACAGTGACAAAGCTGAAGGCTTGCCAACTGACCACTGCTGTTTGTATCATAAAGCTCTAATTGAAATCTATCTAATTGAAACCTCCATTATGTATATGAGGCAAAGAAGTATGCAATTACATAAACAAGATAACTAATCAAAATAAAAGCTATAAGCTAACAAACAACTGTACATAACAATGTACATGATGTAAAAATGGTTTTGTCTCTTACTGAACTCTGATGGGTCCACTTTGGCCTCTGACTGATCCCTCATCATTTGTCTAACCTACCAGGCCAATCTTCTTCTTGTTTAACTTGTATAGAAACAATAGGATGGCAAGTACAGAGCAAAATGTCCAATCAAGTACAATAAATGGTCAAACTTGGCTATAAATCTCCATTTAATCTCAAAGACTATCCAATTCCAAACAGTACCAAGGCTCCATGCAGACTTTTATCTTTTTACTAGACTGGATCAAATAAAAGACCAATCCAAACTCTGTTAGAATCTAATTGAAAGCCCATCTAAATCTTGGAACACAAAACAAAATCCACAATGAAGATGAAAAAGATATTTTACACTTGAAGAACTTTGTTATGGCCTCATGTGGATTTGATAGTATAACTATGAACATGCTAGTGACTCAAGAAGGGTAGAGTCCCTCTGTTAACACTGAAGGATTTTCATTCATTCAAATACATATACTGAAGTTACAGGTCTTTTCCTAAAATTAATCTATAATCTATAATTATATTGCCACATTAAAAAAATATTAAGCTTTGCTCATTAAGATATATTGTTGAATTTGTTTGTAACAACTGAGTAAAAAATCTCAATGAATATTTATTTGCACCATAAAGATTTAACTTCAAATTTCTTGTTAAAGGCACAAATAATTTATAATTTATTAAATGTATCAGTTAATTTCCAAAACAAATAAAATTGTCTGGATGCATAAAAAACATCATTTTCACAATCTATACTGTACACTTGGTTCTTCAACCTTTTTTTTACAAGAGCAACCGACCTATAAATTATGCCACACCTCAAATATGGAAATCCACATTCATGTTCTTCAAAATCACAAGCAACAATATCTTGAAGGAAGGTACATCTGCTGAAGGTCAATCTGGACAGTATAGCTACATTTATATGACAAGGTTGCCAGTTAATATCTGAAGTTAGATATAAGAACAGGATGGCCAAATTTTCAAAATCATCAGCTAGTTATGTTCTTCTTAGCCTTAGGCTTTAATACCAAATGATGTCTTCAAACATCTACTTGTACAAAACACTCAGCTCAGCATATACCTTTACATTCTCCTATATAGTTTCATCAGCACGTTTTTAATCTAGCTATAAGAGAAGCACACCCACAAGGTTAATCATTTGGACCTTCACAGAAGGTTTCTTAAATTAGTTTCCTGATGTCCACTCTAGCAAAGCAATCAATCAAGTAAATGCCAATATAGGCTGACCATCACTCCTGAACCTAAGGGCACATTCCCAATGTCAATAAAGGCTGACCATCACTCTTGAACCTAAGGGTCCATTCCCAATGTCAATATAGGCTGACCATCACTCTTGAACCTAAGGGCCCATTCCCAATGTCAATATAGGCTGACCATCACTCTTGAACCTAAGGGCCCATTCCCAATGTCAATATAGGCTGACCATCACTCCTGAACCTAAGGGCCCATTCCCAATGTCAATATAGGCTGACCATCACTCTTGAACCTANCCCAATGTCAATATAGGCTGAAAATCACTCTTGAACCTAAGGGCCCATTCCCAATGAAACTGTCATTCTACCAACATCAATCCAACTCTGAGAAGACTCTCACTGAATGCAATCAGGTTAACATGAATCCTCTTGTTTCCAACATATTCTCATAATCATCAGCTGTATCCTTACTTGATGATAGTTAATCTATTAGTCTGATTGCATTCGGCAAGTCCCCACAGAGTTGAATCTATCTATGTAGAATGATAGTTTCATTGGGAATGAGCCCTGGGACATGTGTCCAAATGAGGAGGAATAAACACTGTCCACTACAATCACAGCATTTTTATGTGCATACTTAGAATAAGATATTAAAAAGCTCTGGTTCTCAAAACCATATATATATATATATATATATATATATATATATATATATATATATATATATATATATATATATATATATATATATATATATATATATATATATAAATGCTGGGAAATACAATATGCCCATAAATTAAGAAAATTTAACTCATAATGAATGAAAAAATCTGACCTTGAATGACTGATGATGACAAAAAAAATAAAAAATGAGGAAGGATATAAACTTGGAATGGATTTAAAAGTAAGGTTTTCCTTAATAAGAAACCAAGCCTTTTCTAAAATGTCTAGCATTTCAGGACTTCACTTTTCCATGATGAAAACCTTATACTGAGTTTGTGGTTTAACACTGAACTCTGGTTACAGTGAGAAATGCCTGAAATAAATAGGATTTTAAAAAAGCAGTGTATTTACAACATATTTTCTGGTTCTTTTCTGGATTCCTGTTATTCACTGGGAGATTTTTTTCAAAAATGAATAATAATAATAAATATGAAGGCACAGCCAGACCTGTTAACAGGTTATACGAAGAGAAGAATATCCAATAAGAATGTCGCCCCACCTGTTCAATCATGATAGGGATATGATAATTTCTGCCCTCTTTTAGTTTTTTTAACTCTTCCTTAATTTTCTGCATCACTGAACCATGGCAATGTGGGACTTAATGTTTTAACACATGATCCTAATCCATCCTGGATATTCTAGAGATGGTATGAAAGTTGCCTTGTAACAAGAACAGTGACAAATACAGCAAACAAGATAATCATCATTACATCTTTCAGCACACCACAATTTTACCATTTAACACAGAGATGACAAGATCTGGACTCTGCTCCACACTGGTATTTATGTATTACAACTGTAAAAGTATGTTCAGGGATAACTACCGTGTATCAGAGAGAATCAACAAAGAAACTGTAGCACAAATCAAAATAAGACGCTGCAATCTAGGTGGCTAAAAAAAACGAGTAACATGTACCAACTTATTTCCCCACCAACGATCCATTCTCACCGAGTCATTAGAACATAGGAAAAAAACATACAGGTAACAAAAATAGCCAGCATTCGGATGTTTGGTCTTTTACTGTATACATATTAACACATTAAATCAATCATGACATACATAATGACATGGGAAGAGATTAAAAATAATGATACATTATACACAAACACTGTGCGTCATTAGACTAAAAATGGCATGAACAAAGAGATAATTGAAAACCTAAAATCCTTGATCATAGCCAGCATAGTCCTAACATCAAGTTTATGCATACAAAATTTTATAAAGAATGATAAAAACAATGGATCAAATCTTGCACATACTTTTTTCCTACATTATAAGTTTACTCTTTCAAAAATGTGTACATAAGTGACTTGACGCCACATGTTTTGTCTGTTACAGCTTAATTGAATAAATAATTTTGTATTGTTTTAGCTGTATGTCATAGGGGTAAACTAACATGGTACTCAAATGGTCTGATATAATGAACTGTAACATAGTTTTTGTAGACTGAATTTTTGACTTAAGACATATATCAATATTTGTCTGTTCAATCATTAAAAAAGTCTGATACAACAGAAATGTATTGACTTAACTTTACATGACTGAGTACATGTTTATGTGCATTAATTTTGGACACACAGAGCCCGTAGAGAGCTTAACTCTTGTGTCAACTTTCATGCAAAAGAATATGACATTTTTCTTTGCAGAAATGATTCTTCTCAGAGACTGTCTCATATCAGTCAGGGGAGGTGTTTAACTGACAAAAATTTAACTAAACATAATTATTTGAAAGCTTAAGGTAGACTGGTGAAATACCTCTTTACTTTTACTTTTTGCTTGAAAACCCAACCAAACGGCACCATACAGCTTCAAATAGTATAACTTAGAGATACACCAAAGGATATGATTTTATATTTTCTGAAAAAATGGCAGATATTTTCTGCTTTCTTTCTGTGCTTTATATAACCCTCGGTCTTTTTCAGCAACTCGTTGGAATACGTATGCAATGTGCTACATCATTTAGCGGACAATTTGGAGGGGGAGATAAATAGGTCAACTTCCAACCTGAAAATTGAAGAAGTTGCAGTTTAAAGCTATTTTTGGCTGAATGAAGGATAAATTTGGTTTTTGACTTCGCATGATGTAGTTGGATAGTGGTTTATGTGCGTTACTGGGAATCCTCAAATGTACTTTTAAGTTATCTTACTACAGGGATGAGACCAGTCCTCACCGAAAAAGTAGGAAAATTGGCTGGGGGTCCAGGGTACATGATTCACAAGAATGACACAAATGACACTGAAAAAGTCAGAATTCCGACAAAAGTCAGAAAAGTCTCATCAGTGTTACCAGGTATAAGGACTATCAATTAATCAGTCAACTGCACCTATTTCCATCAAGTTAAAATAGATGTGACATTTTAACATATATCTAACTGATAAGAATTATTTTTAAATTTTTAAACTGAAAATATATACCGTATAGGATTTCTAACACCCACATTACTCTTTAAGTTTAATGTGTTCAACGAGTCATAAAAATGAATTATAATGATATCTGAAATGTTAAATATGCAACACCCTCATGAAATTAAAAACCAGCTGTAACAACAGTATTAAAAACCACCACTTCATTGAATATTGACAAGTGACTTAATCTTAGCTTTGAACCATGATATAATTTTCCACAGCTGTGTCATCATACAGCATAATTAATTTTTTTTCTTCATAATCCTGCCATTACCATTGCTATTTGTGACACACATTCTTTAGTAGTTTTAATCAAGAACAGGCTTCATATAAAGAAGGCAAAATGATCTTGGAAATTCTGTGAAAAAGTAATCATTTAGGTCTACCAACAGTGTATTTAATTAGTCTTTTCTGAACAAAATTAAGCACACAAAACAAGTTTGTACCAGCTGGCTGTCTGCCTCAATCAATGCTATTGTGTTAGGTGAGACATAGAGCGTATGCTCTGGGAAAACGCAATGCTGCAGTCCCCAGCACAAAGCATTACCTACACCAAAGAAGTAATGTTTTTGTTTATTCCCCTAGCAAAAAAATGTGGCCATATTTTGGTAAAATTTTCAAGATAAGTCTCTCATGGGCTAACACTTACTTAATTCAGGTGGTGATCTATTAGTTAATTATAAATAATAATAATAATAAAAACAAATGTGTACAGGTTTGCACTCTCCTAGTGCTTTTCTACTACATAATAATTGCAACCCCAAACTATCAAACCAGACACAATGAATTTCATTCAGTTTTGCATATCTAAAACAATATAAACCATCTTGACTTAAAAATGTACATAAGTAATATATGCCATCCCAAAGCCAACAACCACCATAAAAGTGAACATATAGTTTTTGTTATTTTTTTTCATTTTTAGCATATCTGTGCTGTAAAAGTGCTCCAAAACAATTTCAACATGCATTTCTCTGAACTGTTAAAGTATAATAGTAAAATAAATAAAAACTAAGCATGATGATGGACGATGATATATTCTTCATTTTGATTAATTTACAAATTGTATCCCTATTCATCTTTGTAATTGTTGATTCTGTTAGATATACATTTAGCTACAATAAATTAAACTACATTACGTCTGGCTGTCAGGATACTAGAAAGAAGGTTATGCTGAAAAATATTCAACAAAATGTAATTAACATCTGAAATTCAAATCTAGAGGGACAAGAATACACCAATAACAATTTTTTCATAACTTTGAAAAGCTCCCCAAAGCACATGTAAACTCACCCAAGACTGTCTTCTTCCTTGAAACCTTTGACATGTTACAACTATGAGAGATATGCCACTACTGCTTCAATCAATGGAGATGAAACCAAGTGTGCCTCCTGCCAGCTTGGGTGTTCAGATAGTAGTGGCAAACCCAACACTAATTGCTGCAAAATCAAAACTAAATGTTATCAGCGAAAACAATTCCCGGTAGCACGCTCCCTTATCTTAATTAACAGTGAAAGCCAGGTGGTGAGCTCAGGCCTGCACCCTTTGTTTTACATTACAGTCAAAACACAAGAACACTCATTAAACTACTCTCTGGTCTATCTTCCATAATGCCTTTTCCGGGTTGAAAACCTCTGGTGTTAGGCCTAAAATTATATAATCAATGTGGTCTGTGTTTAATTCTATAAATTTGTGGTAACATGTATTGTGGTGTGTTTTGTGAATAGAAGAAAAAGATGACATGACAAAACTACAATCATTCAGTATCCAGGACATACAGATCCTGGTGTACCATTGAGGCTTCAGAGGCTTGGAACAGGGAACACTTACCTCCCAGCCATTGAACTTTTGGAAGGAAATTTGCTCTTTCTTCTCCATGTTTATCTATTAACTACAATGATATATTCTTTATTTTGATTAACTTACAAAGGGTTTCCCTATCCATCTTTGTAATTGTTGATTCTGTTATATATTTCATTTATAAATTAATTTCAATACCCATTTAAATAGTTTCAAATGGTGAAATATTGTGACATACTGTGGTGTCATTAGGGCATGTCCATCACAATAGTTAAGTAACAAACAAAAAATAAGACTGAAAATTACCAAATATAAGCTCGTCATTTTTTTAAAGATAAGGTACACACACATGTATATATATAAAGTTGTCTTTAATAACTACAGATTCAATTGTCATGGAAAAAAAGTAACAAAAAATGAATAAATCTCATCTCTGCAGAAATCACTAGTACCTTGCATCATGATCACAAGTTTTTTCTCTATGGGGTGGTCATCCTTTGTAGCCTCAGCTGTTATTATTAGGGTCACTGCATATGTCCCTGCCACTGTTAGACTCAGGTTTCAAAGCAAACTCCAAGGCACGCTTTGCTGTTTTCATTGTTAGGTCTCACTTCCGTCAGCCACCATGGGTCCAAACCACAAACTGACTACAATGAAACTTGAGCATATTTATCAAGAATAAATCTACAGGAAGCAACAGAAGTTTGCCAAGATGAAAAAAGAAAATGTGATTGTTATCTAAGTTCCTCCAATGCAGAGGCTTTTGATCTCAAAAACATTTTACACTATAAAAAATTCAAGTAAATGCATCTTAACAAATACTAAAAAATATGTGTAATGTCGATCAAGTGTAGCAACAAAGTAAAAGGGAGAGAGGGAGAGAGAGAGAGAGAGACAGAGAGAGAGGAGGGATCGAGAGAGAGTATTTTATTGTAAACATTAATACTAGCCTCGTGTATGTTTAAGTAATTTTCCCGGGTGTTTCACAGTCTATGTCGCTCAAATGGTCTGTATCAGAGTATTACTTAAGGCAACTTACCGCGTTCATGACTCTGAAGCTCTGGGTGGGCTCAGCGCGTGGCGAGCTGAGACGCGGAAGCCATGGACTAATTGGGCCTATTTATTACTGCTAAGGCTCACTAAATAAGTGGCAGCTAGTGTTTACTGAGGCAATGTAAACATTCATTAAAACCTTTCATCAAACCATATCAGTGCAAAACTTCTTTTTTCACAATGAGTCAATATTTGTAAACAAAAAAAATGCACCCCTCCTCCAAGCCATTAGCTTGCAGGGGTTTAGGTCGCACAAAATGACCTAGTACTTGCCTTTAATGTGACCTACAAAATTGACCAATGGGAATTGCGGACGTCAGTTTCTTCGTAAAAGAGCACCTGTTTTGAACCATTTGAAACATTCACTGTGTTGATAATGAGATTTTTCATTCACTTTTTATGCTGTTCTTGACACCGCTGTTTTAATCACAGGTAAGATAATTATGAAGAGTAATATTTTAAGCACATCCAGTTAGAGAAAACCTTGTACAATCTTGTAATTTTTT
>NW_019774117.1:0-19495 GCF_001039355.2 Lingula anatina
TTTTACAATAATTTGGCATGAGCAACTCTTTCTTGAAGTCTCAATGTTGTAACAATGAGATCTCACCAGCCTACTTGAATCTAAAATACTATTGAAAATTCCTTAAAAATCCATATTTAGCACAAAAGATGCAAAACTTACTCCTGTTTGCAAGCAGTGTAATTGTCATGGATCCAGCTGTAGCCACAGTTGCCAAACTCACTTCCTCTCGTGTTCAGCCTAGTATAGCAGACTGGTGGCGACACCTGCCCAGTGCTCCCCCACAGCAGCTTACATTGGGCATCATGGGTAGTACACTTGCCCTGGTAGCAGTAGGACTGAAATATGAATGGCAAGATATTGTGCAAAGTTGAAGAGACTAAACAAAATACTGGCAAAAGACATGACAGTTAATCAACATACCAAGGTTCCACTTTACTAAATTGTTCTTTTAGCTTATAGAACCACTAGTCTGTAACATCTTAATTTTAATCAACCTTTACATACAATAATGTGTTAGTTGCCACTTTCAAGATGATACGATCATTCAGTTTGATACTGACTTGTCCACTTTTACAACTACGGCCATTCTGTACAAAAACATCTGCTGGGCAGTCCTCTGAATTCCCAGAACAGAACTCTGGCAGATCACACTCTCCAGCCACTGGCCGACACTCTGTGGCCATAGGTTTCATCTGGCAGGTCTGTAGGTTACAGCAGGTACCTGTAGCACAGGTGGCATTGGTCATCAGAGTACAGCTGCTGGCATTACAACACTTGTTTTTACATTCCTGGAATATTTACAATCATTCTGGTCATGCGCAGAATTAATGGAAGGTAGTTTTCTCTTTCTAGGAACACAAGGGTATTACAGCATTGTAAATATCTCTTAACAGTTCTCAAATACAATTTGACTGCTTTTTCTCTTACTTTCTTGGAAAGGTTACAATGTAATTTTCAAATGTAATAAGGTTGGGTACACCTGCAACGGCTACTGTTAGACTGGGTTCCCATGCATAGATCGATCCAAAAGGATAATTACCCCGTAATAGCTTTACTAGGCGTGACAGACATTTAAGCCGGTTAAGTTGACAGCAATTTAGTGAGACTCTCCAGGGAGATAGATCAATCCAAATATCTGTGGGAATGGTCCCTTAAACAGCATGCTATGAATAACAATGCAATACTTTTGCTTACTGGTTCTAAGTAATGGCTTAAATTCAAATGCAAAGGTTGGTAACAAAAACATACAGAGACCATCAATTAGAATGTTTGGTATACATATCCCAACATTCCTGTGGTTAAGGTATTTTTTGACATAACAGAAACCAAGAAATTTTGCTGACTACACTTCACTGAATGATATTGTTAATTTCTGAAAAAATTTGAAGGAAAAAAATCCACATAATATTAAGCACTCGCAGTCCTTCTCACCTCAGGTAAGCCACAGTCACACTGTTCGCCATCCTCTACAAAACCATTGCCACAGGTTGGGCTACCAAACAGCCTGGTAGGCTTGTTCCTCAAGCAGTAGTCCATTCCTATGTCAAATGCTTCCTGCAGCTCTTTTTTGGAGCAAGATGACCACTTGGTAGGGTTACCACTCCTGTGAAGGAAAAATTAAAATTGTTTCTCAGCTCAAAATCTTTTGTCCCGGTGTTGTAACTATAACTGTCCAATTTCGAGAAACCTGTTAAGGTGGCATAATTTCTTTTACATCATGACTCTACTCAGGATGTTTTGGAGCAACTTCATAATTTGTGATTGAAATTTGATGCAGGGAATTTAGATTAAACTTCTGAGTTGTTTGTGACTGCAAGATTAAGAGCAAATTTATGACAATGACTTCAACTTGTATCTGCTTATTTCTTAATAAAACTGTAATCCTCTGATATTGAAAATGCTTCAAGTAAAGTTGTGAAAAAGCCTTTTTAACAACAAGACAATTGGACCCAAAATGGCCAAACTAAGTTTCCAAATGATCAGTTAACATTCCCCAACAGCCTTAAATTTTTTATATCCAATATGAAGCAACCTGGTGACTCCCAACTAGACCAATATTACCCACGTAAAAGATATCTCTGTGAATTATGGCCTGTGATATTCAAGTTGTCAACATTGCTGTAGTGTCACCACCATGTGATTCTGCTTACCCTGTGGTTGCAGCCATGATGCACCTCTGTTCTGGACATTTACACACACTCAGGTTATCATGTGTCATGCCAAAGTTGTGTCCCATCTCATGGGCTACTGTGGTGCCTACTGGACCAGGGAGCTCGCTGTGATCCTAGAAGATATATTAATTTAAAATTATATAAATTTAGAAAATTTACTCCATCTTTTCACACAAAAAAATTTACCAGTTTATAAATTGCTATAAAATGCATGTAATGAAGATATTAAGTTTGCTACATTCTTCTATGTAATTCTATTATGAAGTCTATCTGAGTTTATTCCATAATGCTTTTAACAAAATTTTTTACAAATTACATGCATAAGAAAACAAACACTAAATGGAACACTAAGAAACCTGAAATCGTTTGATGAAGCAGCTTTTCCATTACAACAAATGCTTAACAAAGTTGAAAATTTGTGAGAATAAATGAAAGGTGTGCAGGGATATAGCAATTATATAAAAGGAAGTATGTATCGTGCAGCACAGCATCAATTTCTTTTAAAAAACTTTTTTTTAGATAGCTGCATTACAAACTTTGATACATTTATATTATCATAATTTTATCAACCAAGTCATTCTTATCTGAACCAAGTGTAAGTAAACTACAGACAAGGTCAACAATTGTAACTTCAGTCGGAAGACTGTCCATAGGAAGGCTGTATTTCCTAACATATAGTCTGTAGTATACCTAAACCAGGCTGGGCTGAAAGTGCTACTTCATTAGTAATCACCATTCCGGTTAGTAACTAGGAACCACTGTANTTAAAAAGAAATAAGATCATAAGACACTGCTTGACTATTAAATCTTTTTGAAGTTACCACATCAAGCATTTGCCTTAAACAGTAGTTTTTCTTAGTGCTTTGGGAACCAAAAAAATATAACAGTTTTCATTATTTTCAGTGAAAAATGAAACTTAAAAAGTTTTATAAAACAATATTCTAACTCTTGACCTGGTAACAAAGGGGTATCGTTTATGTCAAAAATCCACTTACAGTACTTAACAGATTCTCTCTAAAATGCATGAGTTCACAATGACAATTTATGTCATTTCAGTAATACTACACTACAGAACACCTGAATTTGTAACAAACAATATAACAAAAGCAAAATGTGTACACAGTGAAATAACAAGGAAAACCAACTAGTGTGAAAGAAAACTTCCTACCCTAACAACACCCCCTGAATACCGGAAGGAACACATAGGAGTCTGAGATGCTTTCCCCAGAATTCTGTTTGCAAATACACCACCTCTGAAATAAGGTACAAACAAAAACAGACACAATGAGTGCACACCTAAAAAGCAGCTAGTGCTATGTGCATTGAGCTCTGCACAGATTAAAGTATGGCCAATTTTGGCAGTTCAGTAATTTATTAACATGTGCAATTGATTCACTATTCCTGAAATCATAATGAAGAGAAATTTTGTAAAATGAGAACTACATGATATATATATGAATCTGCAACCCAACCATAAACCATACACAGAGGCCAACTTCTCTTCATAAGCCTCTGTGAATCAATCTTCCATGATTATTTATATACCCATACTGCCTGCCTATCTATTAGTAACTTTGCATTCTGTGTCTTTCAGCCCAGTTACCATACCAGCAAGTCAATTGCAAGCAGCTAAAGCCATATTTCTCGATGAATTATCTCGAGTTGTCCTCGTGCATCCCAAGCAGTTGTGTTCACCAATTCTAATACCTAAAGACCAGGACAACATAAAAGACCTGCTCTTCCTGTACAAACCTACCGTATTAACACCGCCAGAGTAGCGGTATGTACATATGGGACGCTTGAGAGCTTTACCCACAATGCCATCTTTAAATGATTGACCACTGAAAATGGCATAATGAACAAAACAGAGTAAGACAGAGGGCTGGATACATTGCAATAATTTATTAAGAATATTAATCTTGTCTTACATCATTTTTCCATAACCTGGAATTTAAATCCTGTCAAACCATATTCCTTTGTTTTTGTCAGCTAAACAAATGCTAAAAAGATATTTCTACTAGATTTCAACATTTTACTCTTCAGAAAATTCTTCAATTGTTTCATATAAATATACTGGTATTGTGTTTGGTCAGTCTTTTTTAAACTTACGTGATAAGTTGGCCGTTATCATTGGGAAAGTGGGGGTTGAGAAATGTTTTTCTATAGGAGAGAAAGTTGTTGAGGGTTACATCAGCATCCTGATCTACTATAATCTTATCCCCACTGTCCCACACCTCCACTCCTACCAATGCCACATAGATGTCTAGCTCATTGTATAACTGAAAACACATTGCAATACATTAATGAGAAATATTAGCATCACGTGTGAGATGTTCAATGACCACTACATAGTAAGAAAGGCAACAGTATCATCAACTGGTTAGCAAATCTTATGGTAGATGTACCTCAAATGGTATTACATACAATTTGATACAAAAACAAAAATTATTTTCCAAATATTATGTTTTCCCACTAATTGTAACTTATAATCTAAATTACATTAAATATCAAATAGAACAGTTACAGGATTTTTACTTACAGCACTGACAATGTTGCCAATTTCTTTACTCCTCTGGATTACTTTTGCAACATTTTTTCCATGCATGTCAAACTAAAATAAACCAATAAATTTAGAAAGGAAAAGGGTAATAAGACAAAAAAGTTTTGTGATAACAATACATCATCTGAACAGAGACATCCAATAGAAATGTGCCGACATGTAATATCTACTTAATCTCAAAGACAGAGGGAAAAGATAAAAGAGAAATATAGTAGTTATCTGAGTACGAAGGAGATATTTTCAAATTAGTAAGGTGGGGGGCAGTTGTACCTGTCTTGGACTCAGTGTGGATTGAATAATGATCTTTGATTGATTACAGAGACAGAGTAAAGTAGTCCATTATACTTCTGAATACCAATTTACTGACCTGTCTGTGATCACTAACTAAGAATAATTCCACATATCTGGTCTTTTTACCACTGTTATAGGGACCCCTGATGGCTCTGCGAAGCTGGAGAAAACAGTACAGTATAGAATATCACTTTAAAGACATATTCAGATAATTTCTAAAATCTTAAACCTAATCACAATAAAAAATAAAATAAAAAACTTCTGAAAGTTAAGAAAAAGAAGAATGATACAGCATAAAATAAAAACAAATCTACTGAAAATGTTAATAGGCAAGAATACAAAAGGTAATGCAGACATGGTAATGAAATACATATCCCACATTGTATATAGAAAATATACCCATGTTAGATGACCCCTAGATTACTCAAATAATCTGATCTTATCTCAATCTCTTATGAATATCAGCTTTCTTAAACAAATTATCATGATCAATTTGCTCATTGTTTGTAATTTCATGTGGTTATATATAGCATGTAAAACCCCTATGGCATGAAGACATGCAACCAATGGCTTAAAGCTTACCCTGTGTAAGTGTTTAGAGTTAAGTGAACTGTGGTAAAATGAAGGAAAATCATGGGCATGGTCACCAGTACCTTAAAAAGAGTTAAAAATAGTTTAACAAATACCATATTAAGCATTCATTTGAGTGAAAGTGAGCCCTATATTGTCCAGGGGCGGATTTAGGCTGTCTTCTGGGTCTTCTAGAAGACGGTCAGATTTTCATGTTTATATTGACGGGTATCCAATTTTTTCTGTCGGAAGACGGTCAAAAATGGAGGATGGATCAACAAAGATAATTTGGAAGACTGTCAGAAAATATCCGCCCCTGTTGTCTTCCAAAGTAAAGCACAAAGCCTTATTCATAGTGTGCTTTAATGACTTTTTAGAAGTTCTCATTCAAGGTGTCCACTTTTTAAAAATCATTTTCTCTGCAAATTTACATTTTTTTTCTGCCCAATATACCCTGAGCCACATCCAGTTTACTTACCACATCTCAGATGCTGCTCATGTCTATCTGATGCTCTAAATACATGATGATGAAAGCCTGTAGAACCAGCTACTGGCTGAATATAATACTGCTCTGTACCATCTTGAAATAACCCACTGGAAAGGGTGAACATATGACACTTTTTCAGTTTTTTGTACTTTTGCCACCATATACAAGCAGAATAAGAGATCTCTTTACCACCAGGTTATAAAATGAAATGCGTTTTTTTTTTTTTAAACAAGTGTCCTGTGCTTTACCAACTTAAACTTATCACAAAATTCTGGAAGAGTGAATCACTGAAAAAAACTTGCTACAAACCACATCATATATTCTAACTACAGTACATAATAGTACCAAAACATGAAAGTCACGGAAGCATGAAATTGTTTATATCTAATTTTCAGACAAACATGTTAATGGGATGAATAAGGAACAAACATCTAAATAAGACTGCTACAAAGCTATTTTACAATCACTGGCCCTAATACAAGTTCACAAAAAAATCCATTCCTATCAATAAATAATGATTTTCCCAGTATAGATGTACAAATGGATCTGTGTGTAGCATTATGAAATTAACGAAACATGTTTCAAGATAAGGAGGACATGGCCTGTGAAGGCAGCATTTTCCTGCTGCTTCTTAGCATTATCAACAAATTTTTCAAGTTTCTAGAGACCTTTTGCATGTAATATTACTGGTGAGGCAGTGGCCATCCTTGCTGGCCACACTGTCAAAAACATTGAGGTTTTTATTTACAAATGAATAGACAAATAAGATTTCAAGCTCTATCAATAATCCATGGACTAGTAAAACATTTAAAATGCTAGGAAGGATCCTATAGCTAGATGTATAGAACTTTGACATGATCACATCATCATATCATATAAAAAGTCAGAAACTATCTTTTTAAGTTCAATTTCATGCTGTTCTAAGGTGAAAGGCCACTTTTCTCTGGTTATTTTCACTGGTTACATTCATACACTACACCTTTTTCGCATTAGTGTATGAAGAGAAGAATGCTAGGAAATAGTTCAAGTCAATTTAAAAAGATTTATTCAAAATTAAAATCTTAATGAAAATCAATAATATATTACCAAAACTGACCGGAGTTGTTGATTATATAGCCAACAGCAGAGAAAACACATCACATTATGTTATTTAACCAATAAACCTTTATTTCCTCAACCACAAAATGACCCTTACCTTAACCCATCACAGGTACTTAGTGCTATTAGAGATTCCTCTTCATGTCTGATCTTCCCATGATAAAAACAGTGATGGTTTTTCTGAAAGGAAACAAATATGGAACATTTATTGGTTGTTTATTAAATAAATTAAGTATGTTCTCATGTATGTTATTTTTCAATTAGTACAATAGACATCTGATACTTAGTATAATTTGTATCAGATAAAATGTGGAATCATTCTTAACAATATGAGAATCAATCTGATATGCTTGTTTCTGAAAGGCACATGATACCACAAAGTCTTTTAAAACAAAAGTATCATTGTTTTTTCTTCAGTGCAAACTGCTGTATAACTATTTGTAAAATTAAACTAAACAAAGCCATATGTAACAGGCGTTTCCAAGTATATCTCACTGACTGCAGCAAAACACCAATATTAAGACCAGTTCACACATTGACCAATATGGACTGGAAAAAACTGACATCACAGATTCTGCTAAACAATCTGGTTGTCTAATCACATCAATTAGTCTCTATCAAGTCTAAGTTTGTACTAGTGTGAACATTCCTGTAGAGTAATTAATAACTGTGAACAGTAATAGCACCTGTAGCAAATTTCTAGGGCAAGAACAGAGCATTGTTCAAAGGTGACTAACCCACATATTTCTCACTGTTAACTGACTTTGTTTGAAGTAACCACCCCTCGATTTCCACCTTTATTCATTAAGCTTTCTGACACTTAACACCCTTGTTCTCAGACCACACGTCTGCTGGAACTGTTCTTACTGCCAGACTGCAAAAACCACAAGATCCAGTTATCCAAATTCCTAACAAGTTACTCAACAGAATCAAGGTGCCAAATTTGACTTGTTGATCAGTTTCGTTATCACAATGGCCTTTTATTGTCTCACCTAATCAAGTAACAGTTCCATGATACTACACTGCTAGCTGCCTGTTTAAACAGAGAGGTTGCAACCTGGTTGAACATGAAAAACTGGATCAATATGTAGTTCACTTTCCCAGCCAAAGCATCACTGTCTGCCATGCACATCTACAATGTCATTTATTGGTGCAAACAGCTCTTCCAGAATGTAGACCCTATTCTCACTGACAAATCACCACACCCATTGGTGACTTGTTGTCTAACCTAGCAACTGTCTAGCCACAAGAACAGCAAACCTGATACCTTGAACAGTCACTTCAGTGCAAAGACACCTTTCTAACTAATTTCCATTGTAGTCTGTGATTCCAATTCAGCTAATTACAGTGTACCCTATCAATTTGTTGGTGCAGACCTTAATAATGTTGCACAAGCTACAGTGTATACAAACACTTAATATGTTTAAATTTAACTTAATCATAATTATTTATGATACATGTCCTTCCATTGCAAATCCATTACTTATATATCTATAATAGACTACAAGCACACGGCAATCTTAGGAGAAAACCCTATCATATTGAAAATTCTTGGTTCATCACTTAGTGGAAGAAATGCACCTCTCCATGGGCAATAGGAAGGGGTGAACAATTTATCTTTTTGACGGCAAAAATGCCACTCTAAATCTGTTTGATCTAGGTTCTATGCCAGTAATGAAGCACACAGATATTGCAATAAATGGGTCCACTTTTTCAGAAAAAGACCTCCCCTCCCCTCCCCTCATTCAAATTTTCTGGATATGTGTCTTCCCATTCTTATGCCTTGCATATGGTAAAGGCAATAAAAACAACAAAATGTATAAATGCAAGTACACTGGCCATTTTACAATTACCAATCAAGCTATCTTAAGAAATACAGCAGGAACACTTCTCCAAGAGGTAAAAGAGTGCATAACCATTTATTCTCCATTTCATGATCCACAGACTGATTCCATAACTATAGCACTGAACATTTATTTTATAAATGACTTTAAAGGCATCAAGTCTGTGTGGTTATGTAACAAATGAAAGATGGACACCTTCATTTAAAGGATGATGCACATGTGCTGCTGGAAAGAATTCTATTACTTTCATCACAAGAAGCAGGCTACTTATTTTAATATGCCTCCAGAGTTCAACACACTCAAGTTGTGTCCCATACATATCTGACGTTATTGTCTTAGATACATCTGAAGTCCTCTTCACATAGCCGAATGCCTTAGAAAAATTTACTGAAAATTCACGCAATACTTACATGATCTTTGTATCTTCTTACTACTGGTTTTCCATTTGTTGTATGTTTTTCTACAAACTTATCTCCAAATAAATTTCTGAAAAACAGACAAAAAACATACAATGTTATGAAAAGTTTATTACATAACAAATAAACTAAGAAAATAAAGGATATTGTTGTTGGTCAGTTTCCCAGGAAATTGAAGCCAGGATTGGTCAAGAGGTCAGACGTGGGCAATACCACTTTTTTATATCTGTCAGAAGATGATTAATAAGTCTGTATAGCTGCCAATGATATTTTGTTGAAGTGATAGCAATTAAGTAATAAATGCCAGCAGCAATACATTGGAATCATATCATCCCTTCTACACAATCTTTCCACCCTGTGGTTTAATATTTCTGAACTAGCAATGGGAGTGGTTAGAAGATGCACTGTAGGTCTACGTATGCAATGTTGAATATTGAAAAGAATGCCTGTTTTAGTTACATGGCTGCAGAGACACTACTGTGCTGTGTGACTTGTCATTATATTTGACAAGCTAATGGTGGACTGTGAACATGACCATCTGCATGCTTATAAACATTAATTAATAGATTCATGGAATCAGAATGTTTTTGGCCTGATTCAACAGTATCTTGGTTATGAAAATCAATAACACCAAGAATATAAATGCATTTTATTCACAAATTATGAGACAATATGTAAAACTATTAATCTGCTACCAAGACCTTTGTAATGAATTCTTTATAATACTTACTTATTAAGTTTAAGGTCTAGTGTAAATGTTTTATTAAATGCTTCTACTACTACTTCTACTTCATCCAGATGCTGATTCTGAAAAATAAAATGTTAAATTTTAACTTCCATGAAAACAATTTCAATCAAATAACAAAATTTTCACGTGTGTTCTTGTACAGTTGAGTAATTGTTAAATAATGAAATTAGCATTGGCACCCATTTCCTCAGGATTATCCCCAATATAGATCCCAGTCTGGCACAAATGTATCAACAGGCTACAAGTAATAGAGGCCACCATGTAGCAACTGTCAAACCACATTAACTGAAAATTTCAAGGGCCTGCTCATTTCACAGGATGGTGATCTGATATCTTGGTAATGAGGTGTAGGACACACAAGCTATCTTGAAACAGTGTTCTTTTAATTTAGCTCTGAGACACTTCCCGCTGGCAGCCATGTTCATGGTAACCAACCTCTCAGACTGACAACATGGGTTCATCTTCACCTTTGGCCAATGAAATTAGGAAATAAATAGCTCTGGTGTTGGTGGCCGGATACAATACCCTGATAACACAGATCCCCCAGAGGGACTGGTCAGTTTACGGACTAGAAACACAATAGGGAACATATGGAAGCAATGTATACAGACACATCCACTTCCAGGGTTCTCTTGCAATCTTCTAGTACATTTATCACTGAAGTGTAAGCATTTTCCCCCTGACCTACCCTTAACCCAGCAGATGCTTCTGATGTTTGACAAACTGACCAATGCAATCCACCTTCTCAAGTTCTGCACAGGTGGCACTGTATACAGTCTTTTACACACAAATCATTACTTACAACTAGTGGTATTAAGAGGGTGTTGAAAGGACATAATGCTCTAAAAAAGTGTGACAGATATTCAAACATACTTAAAATCATTAACTAAGGGAAGTGGATTCGCTTTTTTCATCCTACATTCCAATACAAGGACAAGAAGAAGACAATTGCCTTTCTTGATTATTCCTTTTGTTTGATAAATAATAATACAATTTGGGAAATGTTTAATAAGAGATGAAATAAAAACACTGACACAATCAGTCATATACATGTTTTATCAAACAAGTGCTACTCCATCAAATAGCACATTCATTTTATATCTAACAAAATATTTTCAATCATAAGTAAGGGGCTAAATTGAAATATTTTATCCAATTATCCAGTTTCAGAGAAGGCATGAATAATTATTCAGTTGAACAGCCTATCTTTTCCCAGATGGCATGTCATGTGACTCCTAGTTAATTAAACCTGATTAATTCATAAAAAAGCATTAGTGTATGAGTCATTTCCAGGAAAAAATTCATAAACAATACCAAGTCAGAGATAATTTTCCACATGTCAGACTTCTACATTACTTGATTGTTTTCACCACCTGCTGAAGCAGATGAGTAAATAGTCTTGACTACAGGTATCTGTAATTATTAATTTCAAGCAGCTCTCCCAATACCGCTCAGGCTACAAATTCAGCTGAGAGCTGCCCAGAAATGAAAGGTTGAACAAAGATATTTTTCATCAAAATAACATTGATTTTTGGTAAATTGAGGTCATACATCAGTTTATGGATAATCCCTCAAGTGAATGACTTTCAGGATAATTCTAAAAGTTACAACAAAGCAGCCATGGAAGGTTGAAATTGCTGGGACAAGTAGGCAACCTAACATTAAGTGCAGCTAACAGCTTCCTCCAAATAATAAACATTTGTAAGGCAAGGCATGAAACCTGCTGTCCAAGGTAAGACATGCCCAGTGAGTGATGTCTTATCTTACAATTATTTTTAGATCAACACCATTAGTCAGGCTGGGCAAACCCAATGAGTTAATGAGAAAACTTATAATTTGAAAACAAAAGCAACTAGATACAATATAAACAATTATTATATCTTAAGCAAACGAAATTGGAATTAGTTCGTCTTTTGATTTCCTTTCTATAATGTGTCCTATTTCATTCGTTTTGAATCANGTCTTTTGATTTCCTTTCTATAATGTGTCCTATTTCATTCGTTTTGAATCAGATATCTGGGATATAAGGTCAGCTGATACCTTGAACATTTAAAGGCAGAAAGGGTAAAATTTCCCTTTCTAAATCAAGTTAGTTTCCTAATTGATATGCATAATAAGTCTTAAATATACCATGTTTAAAACATCTTGATTAACTTCAATTTTTCTTTTAACATGGAGATTCCTACCATGCCTGAAGAAATTTCAAGGAGAGGTAATGAAAGTCACTGAGGACAGATTTGGACAATTTTTTTAATGAAGCATTACGAGCTGACAATAGCTATTAAGTGCAAAATATCCTTATTTATATTTGGAGACTTTTGTAACATTAATTTGCTTCCTATGCCCCATAAAACCCTTGGGTTTCATTTACTATCAGACAAACTGCAAATAAATCCAATTGAAATAAATGTGTTTCCAAATTCTGAAATTATCTCAAAATCAGTCCACTTGTGCTTTTTTATCCCGATGCCCATGGAGCAGTTTTTACAATCAAACTCCATACTGTTTACACAGACAAAATCACCACTGAGTGCCTGCTCCCTGAGGTGCAAAGTTTATGTTCTTAGCAAGCTGATCTTGATTTCTTAAACAATTGGTTATTCATGTAGAATAAAGATTTACATGATACCATGAAAAAACAGCCTTGGAAGTAAAGGAAGTGTATCCTGGGCAATGCACATTGAGACAGTTGGGGACCTGGCTTTTATACACATTACCCTGTGGTTGAAAACAGCTCGGTTCTTATAACCTGTCTCCTGCTTGGGTCACCATCCCCAGGACAAGAACTCTAATTAATTATACCAAGTATTAACTAGAACTGATGCCCTCAATAAGTGTCCTGACACAGCTCTTTAACAATGCCTCTAATGCAACCATACAGCAGCCTCTCCTCCCACTTCCTCCTTCTCTACTGACCTCAGCCCAAGTCACGGCGTCTCTGGCACTCCGTCTTGTTCTGATCACTGGGACCACTTTTTCAAAGTATGAAAACTCCTCTGTTGCTTTCTGTCGACCATTTCTTACATTTCCTGGGTAAAAGAATAAAAAGGTAAAGAATAAAGGCAAAGAAGAATAAATGTGCATTTCAGTTTTCATGATTATGGGGCATTAAGCGAAAATGAAATTACATATATGGATACTTACCAAAAAAATAATAAAATAAAATAAATAAAATAAAATAAAATAAAATAAAAATAAATTAAAATAATAATATTAATAATATTTCCCATAGCTCATTTAGACATTAACAGGAGCATTCCAGTAATAGACTAGACGCTGATCCTGAAAAGAGGCTTATAAAGTAACTTTTAATTCCTTGGCAATCTATACTCAAGTTTGACACTGGGTTATGATAGACCCATGTATGGCGGTTTATTTCAGGGTGGTCGTCCTATAAAACCAATGGGCCATGACATTAATAGAGGGCACTACAGTCAGCGAAAGGTGCGAAAAATTGACATTTTAGCCTTGTTGTCAATATTTGGTTGGTAATTACATAATTTTACAAGTGACTTCCATCCCAAAAATCTCTGAATCAACCAACAATATTACATTCAATAAGATAACTGATTTTGAAGGTTAAAGAACGATCTTTTCAAAATCTTAATTAAAACATAGTCTACTTTTTTAAACTACTGCGGCAAATTTACTATGTTGGTGGTGTTTGGGTGATCATGTTTCTTTATATATTGCACTGAGAGTAATACAATTTTCCCTGTCCATTAAAAGTTATATTTCTATCTGTCTTATGAAGTTACACTTGTATTACTTCAATATACTGCTGCACTTCAAACATCGTAAATAACAATTCTGGACCATCAAACCACACTTTTTCTTTAACAAAAATTAGCTTAAAATATGTTTATTTCATGAGTAAAGGCGTCGAGGTGCAGGCTAAACGATAGACTGCATATAACCAAATTTGCCATTTCTATCAAGACATATTTTTCATATAAGGTCATACTTGTGAAACTAATAACTGTCATTATGCTGCATTTCAAATTTTTAACACATGGGTTAAAAGCAGGTATTGTAGTTTTTTAAAGTGCTTTTTTGACTTATGCAGTGCGTAACTGTTCAATAAAACCATTAACAACATGAATACATATATCATTTAAGTCATTGCAATATCTGCAAAATATCATTATTTTCATCTTTATGGATATCTTCATTATTATCTAATACCTCTCATGTAAGATACAGATGAACATTCAGACATTCTATGGGTTAGGTCCATACTGCAGTCTTTGATAAATAATCGAGAAGCAACATGTTTTGTTCTGTCTCCATCAATTTTTTCCTCGATAATGTCACTGCTATCTGCTGCGGCTTGCACAAGATCACTTGGCATCATGTCATATGATTACACAACTCCATCCCCTTAGTTTCAGCAATTACTTCTTAAGAAAGTCTAGTTTCTATAACCTTCATAAAGTCCTACAGTGTAAGTGATGCAATTCAAAAGTTGATTAAGAATTTTTATTTATTTTTTATTTTTTTTAATTTATTTATTTATTTATTTTTTGGAAATGGTCATACGGTTCACGGTCATGACTACAACATATCTGCCGCAGTACTCTTTTGTCATTTCAAATAACCTGATAATGCTAATTTTCAAAAAAACCTTTTTAACAAACAAAGCCACTCTGCAAATTTGAAGATATGGTTTGGCACTTATGAGGTTTAGGAAACTCTTTTACATAATAAAATAGCAAGAATATTAAGTTGTCAATCTTTCTATGTGAAATGTACCTTTAATGTGAAAAGACATAAGTTAATTATCTTTCCACAAAGAAAAAACTTGCTTCCAATAATCAGACCATTTCTAGATTCAGAAAGCCATGTTTTATCATCTTCAAAATCTCATTGTACTAGTACCCATACGATTGCAATGTACATTCTAAAATGTTTTAAGATGAAAAACAATTACAATTTTGCAGTTTTTAAAAGGAAGTGGACTATTCAAATGCATTCATATTGTTATCAGCTTAAGTGATACTGCAAAGTGTGCACAGCATTCTTTACAAAAACTGTTTGTAAAAAAAATCAACAACAAGCCACACACTCTTTGTAAAGAGGAAGTTTTCATGTCATCAGTAGATAAAAACATCCACTCAGGCATGCTGAAACACTTAATCAGGCTCAAAGAGGCACACAAATACCCCTGATTGTATCTTTGGTACTCATTGTAGCCTTACTCCACCCTTCTTTATCCTATTATTTTCCACTGCTTATTTTTAACTGCATAGAATGGTACATTAAGGAAAGAAGAAAGGGGCTCTTGTTTTATTTTTTTCTCCAGTAGACTACTATCAGTATCATTATACATGTTTCTACTGAAGTTTGAAAACATAACAAAAGTAAGAGTAGATCTACATGTATCCTTTTCCCTTTTGTATTTTTTTCATAAGCCATAATAAAAGACAAGCATATTTCCTTAACTTAAATGTGAGTAAGAAAGCCTGCTGATACTTTACCACTGTATGGATACAAATGCAGCCTTTCCAGTAATTCAGGAGGCAATGTCCAGGTTTTTTTTCTTGAACTTGACTGAAGGGGTCACATACAACTGTGACCACAGACAGAACATATCAATTGTCAGAAACTAAATTGGGAAAATTGAATGAATCCTGCATGGACTAAACAGTCTAAATAGAAGGGCACTCCATCATAAAACATCAAACAGACCTCACACCAGGCAATTTTTAAATCACAGAACTCTTATCTTAGTAAAGTAGAAGTAGAACCTGATAAAAAAAAGTTACAGCTTAATGATATTCATGATTGTCTTCAAACAAAACAACTGCCTGACTAAAAAAAAGTGACATTCCATGACAGCTTCTTCATACACAGAGATAACAACTAACAAAGGAAATATATCAAATTTTTTTTAAAGTAAGAATATCACTGATGTCTATCCACCCTACTTTCATTCCTGTTGAATGCGATTTTTCTATACAGTGCCTATTAATGCCATGATACCTGTCTTCATAAAACACTGTATTCCTTCCTCCTCAAGTAAGATCAAAGACCAAAGAAATTTTCACAGCCACTTAATAACACACCCTAACAATTCAGTCCATGTCAACTAATATGTAAACTTTCATCTCCTGTTTATTACTGAAATATTTATGAGGACTTCCTCTGAAAACCCAGTTTTGAATATAAAACAACAATGCTTCAAAGAAAGTGTACATAAAACTTGCATGAAAAACATGTTAATATAAAAATTTGAGTTTCAAAACTTAATCTCGAATGTTGCTGATCTTTGCATCTCATTCTTTAGCCTGACTCCCTGACAGTAAAATGCAACACAGTATTCAAGTGATAAATTGACAATTTTCAAAAAATGAGTCAGACTGAAGATGATAATTTTCTTAGTCTACCAGTAGCATTGCACATTGAAGAGAATGAGAGAGAGAGAGCATGCAGCAAAATGTTATTGGGAGGCAGGTGCTTGTATAGGTGTGGAGAGCAACATATTTTATGATACAGTGAACAGATCCCCTGACATTTGTTGATAAGTATTTACAACCCTTAGTTCCTGCCTTCACCCAAGACTGTAAGGGTCAAAGGGGATTAGCATTACTACCCTGCCATTACTTATCACAATCAATATGCCTGGAGATGAACCACCTGGCCAGCAGTATGCAAACCACCAATTACAGAATGGGAAACCAAACAATCATAAAAAATATACCTCAAAATAAGATTACTGCTCACCAGTTACTAGTCTACTGTGCAGTTGTCACAAAAGTGCCACACAAGGCATTTTTGTCATAACAGCTCAATGTATCAATTAACAGAAAATTAGACTTTTAAACCTAATTGAATGTCCGTACTGTAAATCTTATGTAAAAGGAGCATTCCACTGAAATATAAAGTTAAAAGTAATAATTTTAAATCTTTTAACCATTTCCTTAGCCTTTTTTACGGATGGGGAAAATCAATGAAGTATCACTGAACCATAACTTCAAATCTATTCCCAAATTTAAATAAATTTCCAATCCTACTGTTCCCTATTAGTGGAATAACTATGGGAGTACAACCCCAGGCCTCTACCATGACTGCTGCAATCAATCCTGCCCAGTGACATTCAGTTCATGTGGTAGCTAATGTCATTCCTCAAGTGTAGGGCACTAAATGTCACCTCAAAGTAAAATAAAATAAATTTCAACAGCCTTCATTGGTCTTGAAGTTGATGAGAAAATGGGCATGTTCATGCCAAGGCAAATGTGCACGTTGGAGGATGGGAGAGGAAGGGGGCCAAGGGCGGGTGGGCCGTGAGGAGGGGGGGGGGAGTGAAAGAAAGCACAGATCTTTAAACAGGTGAAAATGTGCAGCAGGTACCATGCCTAGGAACCTACATTCAAGACAAATTAATCAGAAGTTGTGAGCAAAAAGAAAAGCTACTCTGTACAGAAAAACTGCAATGCTGATAACAGGTTGTTTGGTATAAAAGAATCATAACACACCATTTTGTTGGGGTGCTTAAAACAAATTAAACTGAGCTTAATTGAAAGTCATGCCATGTAATCTACAACTTTCCCAGTGAGCTTATCTTATTTAATCAAATTTTCATATTCTGAACCAAAAATAAAAACACTAGATATATGCTAGTATATGCTTTTTGCCATGGCGCTAGACAGTCATGTTTAGTGCACTCAGTGCTCAAGAAATTAGGAACAATTCTATATTGACACGTATTTGAACTAAACTCCTGTGTTGTCAAGTCAATATTCACTATATATTGAATTAAGAGATAGATAAGACTACTATCATCAAACAGAAGCTTATGACGCACAGTGGCAAATAGGGTGGATTAAATTTCCTCTTTTATGTTCTATTTAGTGGCCAGGCAGGGCCCTCCCTGGTACAGTAGCAGCAAAGCAATTCTCACCTGACAACTGTGCAGTCTAATTAAATAATCACTTATCAGTCTGATTTACATTTAACAGAGCTATTACTGTACATCAAAGCACTTTGCCTAATGAGAACAGAATGGATAACATACACATCTCTCTTTCATATATACTAGTAATAGAAGCCAAATGGCATTCCTAACAACAATGGATATATATATATATATATATATAGACAATGTTGTACACTATTTGTCCAGCATAATAACAAGTTCATTCAAAATCAACATAGCAAAAGTCATGCACCAAATATTAGAATAATGTACCCATTTAATGCCATCTACATCAAGATAAGAAGATAACACACAACTTCCACCTTTTACACCTGTAAACAAGGATGACATCTTAACCCGTGCCACACACAATGACAGCATGCATGAAGCTTGGCCCTGGACCAACTCTGGTGTACTATACCACACTCAGTGTGCACAGATGTACAGAGTGGTAGCAAGAGACTTCTTGCCACCAGACAAAATGACAATAAGCACTTGCCTATTTAACCTTAGATGATACCCAACGCAAATGTTGTCATTGTGGAATTCTGCCACATTATTGCTTTAGGCTTCGTTCACATGCAATGTCTATTTTCTAAATTCTATTTTCTATTCGCGGCATGTGTTGTGATCACGGTCTGTGCCCTGAATATCCCGCGGCGTAATTACTGGCAGCGCAAGCCAGTTACTATAAGTTACTATAAGTAACTGTCTCGCGCTGCCAGTAATTACGAAAATAGACATTGCATGTGAACGAAGCCTTAAATAGGATGAGGATATTGGAAAATTGTCTTTATTTGTAATTTCATACTTGAACAATAATTTGTTCCCAAAATACCATCACTTTGCATTATAGCTGACCTTGCAACCATTACCAAAATGGAAAGTTTAACCTGCTGCTCTAAGTTGAGATTCAAAACAAGAATTAAGACAAACTGGCCATCTTTTATGCTTTATTCATAGAGAGAATACTACAAGCAATATCGAGAAAATTAACACTTCCCAGGCATGGAACCTCTATGTCTGTCAATTTCATCCTGCTTTACTGATCCACTGATACTCCAGCAAATCAATAAGCATGTTGACGGGGTAAATATATCATAAATACTGCATCCTATTAGAAAAGCAGCCAGGGATGTACAGTACCATCACATTTGTTGTTTACATTTTATCTTTAGATCTATATGGAAGAGTAGCCATTACATAAAGGTGCCAAATGTGTGAGAGGAAACTACTGTCTAGTGCACTTTAACGGTTATTTTTGCCCTGCCAATCCCTAATCAGTAGCGTCTGTAAAAATCACCACCATGATTCAGTTCGCTTATAAGCCATCTTTTCTTTGTAGACCAAGAGCATACCTGACAGTGATACAATACCACCAGAACTCAAAATATACACAACTGCCAGTTCACT
>NW_019774118.1:0-19480 GCF_001039355.2 Lingula anatina
AGTTGAATTTATGACAGGATCGTTTAAACTTGAAACTGAATCGATGGGAAGGCAGTGAATCGACGAAACATAACTGAATCGACGACAGGATTTTTTGCCCTTTTGGCCGCCCATACATATAATGAAAAAATGTATTTTTAATTCAAATTTCAAAACAAGTTATTGAAATTACAGGTCCAGCCCCTTTGGCACGTGGATGGGCTATATGATTGAAGATAGTAGATTCCAGTAGATTTAGTCCAGTCAAGTAGATTCTGTCTGGAGTTATCGGTGTTGGGTTGCTGATTGAACCCTCAAGGAGACTGTGGATACGGACGATGTCGGTGGGTCGAAGTGCGGAGGAAAGAATTGGATCCGCGTATCGCCATGTTGTGTTCTTTAACTTCCTCAAGCGGCCTGGGCTCTATTCTTGATGGCGGCAGTGTCGTCTATCTGACCATGGAAGTCTTAAGGATATACAATCTGACAACGTTGAGCGATGGAACCAGACTGTTCGGCTGCGGCCGGCGCTGGGGCTTCAGAGAGAAGGGTTAACTACTAGTTGGTATAATCGTCATTATGTCACATGAAGCCAATACCCTCTCTGCTAGCCTTGTTGTTGCGGTTACTGGATGCTTCCGTGGTACAAGGTGAAGATTTGGACCAAAGGATTAGATTCATTCGATGTTTGAAGTTGAAGTGGTTTCTGCGAGGTTTTCATGAGGTGACTCGATGCCCTTGCTTTGGATATGGGTCTCAAGTATTGGCTAATCTCTGGAGTCTGTGTGCAATTGTATAGAGGAGGGACACGTGCCATCAAAGCTGTTTCTTTCTGTCTTGGGTTTCTTGTGCAACTACCTCAAACTTTTACTACCTCAAACTATTACTACCTCAAACAACAACTACCTCAAACTATTACTACCTCAAACACCTGTGCAATACTCTGTGAAATACAGGATTATATTTGGTGCTATATTCTATTAAATACAGGATTACATTTGGTGCTATATTCTATGAAATACAGGATTATATTTGGTGCTATATTCTATGAAATACAGGATTATATGATTGGTGCTATTTTCTATGAAATACAGGATTATATTATTGGTGCTATATTCTATAAAATACAGGATTATAAATGGTGCTATATTCTATGAAATACAGGATTAAATTATTGGTGCTATATTCTATAAAATACAGGATTATAAATGGTGCTATATTCTATGATAAAGGATTATATTATTGGTGCTATATTCTATAAAATACAGGATTATAAATGGTGCTATATTCTATGAAATACAGGATTAAATTATTGGTGCTATATTCTATGAAATACAGGATTATATTAGTGGTGCTATATTCTATGAAATACAGGATTATAAATGGTGCTATATTCTATGAAATACAGGATGAAATAATAGATTGGTGCAATATTCTATGAAATACAGAATGACATTATTGGTGCTATATTCTATGAAAATACAGGATTAAATAATTGGTGCTATATTCTATGAAATACAGGATTATATTTGGTGCTCTATTCTATGAAATACAGTATTATATTATTGGTGCTATGTTCTATGAAATACAGGATTATATTTGGTGCTATATTCTATGAAATACAGGATTAAAATTGGTGCAATATTCTATGAAATACAGGATTATATTATTGGTGCTATATTCTATGAAATACAGGATTATATTTGGTGCTATATTCTATGAAATACAGTATTATAAATGGTGCTATATATTCAATGAAATTCAGGATTATATTTGGTGCTATATTCTATGAAATACAGGATTATAATTGGTGCTATATTCTATGAAATACAGGATTATATTATTGGTGCAATATTCTATGAAATACAGGATTGTATTATTGGTGCTATATTCTATAAAATACAGGATTATATTATTGGTGCTATGTTCTATGAAATACAGGATTATAATTGATGCTATATTCTATGAAATACAGGATTATATTATTGGTGCTTTATTCTATAAAATACAGAATGATATTGTTGGTGCTATATTCTATGAAATACAGGATTATATTATTGGTGCTATATTCTATAAAATACAGGATTATATTATTGGTGCTATATTCTCTGAAATACAGGATTACATTTGGTGCTTTGTTCTATGAAATACAGGATAATATTATTGGTGCTATATTCTATAAAATACAGGATTATATTATTGGTGCTATGTTCTATGAAATACAGGATTATATTATTGGTGCTATATTCTATAAAATACAGGATTATATTGTTGGTGCTATATTCTATGAAATACAGGATTATATTATTGGTGCTATATTCTATAAAATACAGGATTATATTATTGGTGCTTTGTTCTATAAAATACAGGATTATATTATTTGTGCTATATTCTATGAAATACAGGATTATATTTGGTGCTATGTTCTATGAAATACAGGATTATATTTGGTGCTATATTCTTTGAAACAGTATTATATTCAATGCAGTTCTCTTTAACTTACCTTGTAAATACCTGGAATTTTGTATAAAGCTCCTACTACTCATAAAGAATAAATAACAAATGTGTACCTTGAAGTACTTTATCTGTGCGTTTGTCTGATTGGGTCGTTTCATTGGATGGAATACCAAGTAACAAACTTCTTCAGAGGTTTTTATGTACAGACACAGATGTGTCTGTACATATTGCCATCACCTGCGTCTGTCGTCGCCGTCGCCGATGCCGATGCCGGCGCCGTGCACTTTACTTGTAAACACGATAAGTGGAGGACAGTTTTACTTTTTGGCTTTATATTTACAGAGCTGATGAATATTCATAAAACGCAGGTCAAGTTCGGGCCATTATTGTAGAAGTTATGCTGTTTTTTTCACTTTTCAGCATATATGCAACCCCGTAAACACATTTTAAGGAAAACCATTAGGCCTGCTGTCATGAAACTCCCAGGAGTAATCAATCTTACCAAAACACAGGTCAAGTTCGAAAATCGGCATGATTGGGCTTCTATTTTAGTAGTTATGCGGTTTTTTCATTTTTCAGCATATATGCAACATTGTAAACACAATATAAGAAAAACAGATAGGCCAATTGTCATTAAACTCGCAGGAGTGGTCAATCTTACTAAAACGCAGGTTGAGTTCGAAAATCAGCATAATCGGTGCATTATTTTAGAAGTTATGTTGTTTTTTCACATTTCCTCAGATTCAACTCTTAGGCATGTTAACATTCTCATTATTGAACTAATAAGATACGTAAAAGTGTTTGTTTAACATTTCCTGCATCTTTACAACATTGTTAGTTGATTATATAAAAATGATGGTAAACTTGTTATCGTGTATTGTGTAATAAAGTGTCAAAAATGGAAATAAACTCATAATTGCAGTTTGTCAGATTCAATCATTCACTATGTTCAGAATCTCAGAATGGAGGGAATTGGACATTTAACACTATTCTATTGATATTTTTCCCATCTCATCAATTTTCTTACTTGATCATATAAAAATTGCAGTAAATTGTTTATTTTGTTTTATGTTTAAAAAAGTGTTAAAAATGGAAATAAACCCATGTCAGAACAGTGCTGTCTTGTTTCACATTTCCTCAGATTCAATTCTTAGGCATGTTAACAGTCTCATTATTTAACTAATAAGACATGTAAAAGTGTTTGGTTGACATTTCCTGCATCTTTACAACATTATTGGTTGATTTTGTAAAAATGATGGTAAACTTGTTATCGTGTATTGTATAATAAAGTTTCAAAAATGGAAATAAACTCATATCATTGCAGTTTGTCAGATTCAATCATTCACTATGTTCAGAATCTCAGAATGGAAGAAATTGGACATTTAACACTGTTGTATTGATATTTTCCCATCTCATCAATTTTCTTAGTTGATCGTATAAAAATGGCAGTAACCTGTTAATTTTGTTTTATGTTAAAAAAATTGTTAAAAATGGAGAAAAAAAAAACATTTCAGAACAGTGCTGTCTTGTTTACATTTTGGCATTTTCAAGTTGTGACTTTGAAGTTCCATGGGCCTGAAGACCTTTGCTAGTCACATTTTCTGAATATCCATGATACTAATATTTTATTATTAAAAATTGATGGTCATTATGCTGTTAAACATTATGTAATATTGCATCAAAATTTGAAAAAAACCTATTTTGGGCACTGCTCCCATGATGACCATTTAAGAAAAACCATGTCACTTACTGTTCTCAAACAGTACAGTAAATATGTACAGATGTATCTGTACATATTGCCATCACCTGCGTCTGTCGTCGCCGTCGTCGCCGTTGCCGATGCCGATGCTGGTGCCATGCACTTTCCTTGTAAACACAATAAGTGGAGGGCAGTTTTTTGCTTTATATTTACAGAGCTGATGAATATTCATAAAACGCAGGTCAAGTTCGAAAATCAGCATGATCGGGCCATTATTGTAGAAGTTATGCTGTTTTTTCACTTTTCAGCATATTTTTCACATTTCCTCAGATTCAATTCTTAGGCATGTTAACAGTCTCATTATTAAACTAATAAGATACGTAAAAGTGTTTGTTTGACATTTCCTGCATCTTTACAACATTGTTAGTTGATTTTGTAAAAATGATGGTAAACTTGTTATCGTGTATTGTGTAATAAAGTTTCAAAAATGGAAATAAACTCATATCATTGCAGTTTGTCAGATTCAATCATTCACTATGTTCAGAATCTCAGAATGGAAGAAATTGGACATTTAACACTGCTCTATTGATATTTTTCCCATCTCATCAATTTTCTTAGTTGATCATATAAAAATGGCAGTAACCTGTTAATTTTGTTTTATGTTGAAAATTGTTAAAAATGGAGAAAAAAAAAACATTTCAGAACAGTGCTGTCTTGTTTGCATTTTGGCATTTTCAAGTTGTGACTTTGAGGTTCCATGGGCTTGAAGACCTTTGCTAGTCATATTTTCTGAATATCCATAATACTAATATTTTATTATTAAAATTGATGGTCATTATGCTGTTAGACGTTATGTAATATTGCATCAAAATTTGAAAAAAAAACTATTTTGGGCACTGCTCCCATGATGACCATTTAAGAAAAACCATGTCACTTACTGTTCTCAAACTTACAGGAAAGAAACATAGAAGTAAAATACAGCTTCAGTAGGCAATGCAGTCTGTTTGGTAATTCTTACTGCCAGTTAAACAGGTTTTCGTGAATATTTAATTTTTCACATATTGGCATTTTCAAGGTGTGACTTTGAAGTTCCTCAGGCTTGAAGACCAATGCTAGTCACATTTTCTGAAGATCCATGATACGTATATTTTATTATTAAAAATTGACGGTCATTATGCTGTTAAACATTATGTAATATTGCATCAAAATTTGAAAAAAAAAACTATTTTGGGCACTGCTGCTATGATGACCATTATGGGAAAACCATGTTACTTATGATTGCCAACCTTTCAAAAAAGAAATACAGGACTAAAATGCAGCCTGAGTTGGAAAAGCAGTCCAATTGGCTTCTTTTTCTGGAAGTTATACATTTTCAAAGTGTGAACTTGTTACACATTTTACTTACATTGGTATTACCTCTTGAGTATAATTAAAATTTGATGTTAAATTTGCAGTTTAACATAATGTACTTTTGCATCAGAATTGACAGTAGCCTATTTTGTGCATAGTTATTTCCTGTTTTTTGTCTGTACATTTGACTGCTTTGCTGCCTTGTTTTATGTAGGTGCCCTTTTCAGTTGGCCTTTACATAGGAATAGTTCTATAAAGTGTAAAGATCCAATTCACCGATTCAGGGATTTAATATCCTTTTTCAATTTCTGTGGATACTTAAGAATCTGCATCACCCACCCCCGATTTCAAAACTTGACAGAAAACGAGTAATACATCAGTCTAAACATTTTAGTAGAAGCCTTGACATCTTTTTTTTTTCATTTTCTTTGAAGTGGTCATAATTAAATTTAAATAATTATTTAAAAATAATCATAATAAATATAATTTTAAAATAATTATTCAAGATTATTGTTAAAAACAATTCAAATGCAACCATACCTGGTTTAGTACCTTTAAGGCCTACAGCGCATTCCAAGAAATACATCTAAATTTCAAGAAATCAAGGGCAAGATGGGAAGGTTGATCACTTGGCCTGGATGCCAAATGAAGCATAACAAGCAAACAAAACCAAATGAGTACTCAAATCAAGATCCCAACATTTAAAACCATTAAAAAACCAACCAACACGTAGATCCAAAAGGTTTATTAGTCATAAAATTTTGCATGTAAAAAGTACAGAGTTCTCACAAGGTCAGCTTTGAGAGAAGAATCTTACCAATATTCACACCTAAACACCTAACAGCATCTCACTTTCCTCACAAAATTTTTACAAAATGAGGAAATGATTCTAATCTCAACTGCTGCCTGCAAGTGGGAGATAAATTGAAAAGGAAATATGAAGCATTGAATCTAAAGACAAAGCATCTAATTACGGATGTAGTTTCTCCATTCAGCAGCTCATATCAGAGTAATGGTTCCCCAATACTTTGGAAGAGGCCATGTCAACAGCCTTCTCTTTCTCAGGTGACTAAACAAACATTGAACACAGAAAAACCATACCTCTTATATTAACTGGCAATTGAAGAAACTATCAGAGTAACCGAGTAATTTACTCGGCAGATTAAATTATTCACTAAAAGACAAAACATACATTTTACATCAAATTACACTGATAATTTTCTGCACTACAGCTTAAAGCAAATACTGGACTTTTTGCACAACACTTTTCCAAACATATTCGGTGTGACAGGGGTGGATCCGTTAATGAAGACAGTTTTTTGTGTAATACTAATTTCTGATCTCCATAAATGCAATTGTTACCATTGAAAAGAATTCTGGCGGGATTGTTTATAGTCTAATTTGTGACCTGATTTTGTACATATAATTTAATCAAATTACACATCACTCAGTCGGAATGAGCACAACATAACCATCATGAGAAGTTAGTACAAATCAAAAATAATATCATTTTAAAGTAGTTATTTAAATTGCTGTCTGACCTGATTAACCCATAACATCTGCGGTTATCCTTTTTACTTTTAGGGCTTTAAAGCAAACAGAATGTACCTACTATGCCTGTGCCTGAACACATAAAACGGCAAACGTGTCATTAAAGAAACTAAATAAAAGGTATAAAATCACAATCCATTGATATCTTGCACACCTACATGACACTAATAAAGCAATGTAATGATATACAAGTGAAAGAGCCCTCTACGAATCTTAACTGCTTTACATGGTGATTTATCTTTTTTCCCCTTAATGTTAACCCTCCTTCAGACAAACATAGCATAATTTTATTCATAGTTTCACAATGGATCAAAAGTTGATGACAATAAATAGAAATATTGGTATGCTTTCGTTTTCATTATTCGTTTATGTGCAATTAACTTGGCGCACAAGACATAAAATAATGTGTAAACCTACATCTATATGAATATACTAATAAAATATATAAAACCTACAGCACATGTCCACGTTGCCCTGATGGGCTTAAAACAACATTCTGGTTTCATTTAAAACATTTTGCACATTTTCCTCCACAGTTCTTATTACCTTTTAAAAGTAGCATGACACTTGCTCAGGACACGACTTCATAACAAGGTCAAGTCATAACCTGTCAGGGTCATGACTTTCAAACTGGGTCACAAGGCTATGACCGCCAAACTGGGTCAGTATGTCATTGCAGCGACAGGGCAATGTGGCCACAAATGCACGATCTATAGAAATATATACACTGGTGTTAGGACTAATGCATAGATGCCAAGTAAGCTTGTGCAATTGTGCAACGGGCTAATGTATAATGGCTGTAATATGAAGCTTGCAGATTAACAGGTTACTACACTTACATGTTAGGATTGGTCCGATGATATCTACTGGGAGATAACATATACAGTTTACTTATAAGTGGTGTGCACAGATACCATTAAATATATATATGTACAGTTAAACAGCCAAGGTTGCTGCTACACCCTGGAGCCCATGTTAACCTGGGAAATACTGCGATGCTAGTGCTCAAATTATCCTCCTGATATAGTTTTGATAATATTAAAGCAACTCCCAGGTTCATTCAATATCTTTTCACAAATCTCTGCTTCAGTTGCCATCAGCAAAACCCACAGTCTGCCGCTTCCTCTCTATGGCATAAGTTAAACCATGTCATTTTGGAATGATCTTTTTTTTTTTCCTTCAACTTCTCTATTTTTTTTCTCATTTAACAACTCCCTTAATGCCACATTTTTGATAAAAAATTAATCATAATTCTAGTCACTTTTAAATTGACCCTTCGTATAATCAATCACTACATCAGGCCCAGTGACATAGATAGAAAATAAAAACTGTCTGTAAACTGTAATGCTTTACTGACATATTAATTCTTAACTTATTTCTAAAGATGTTGCTGAGAGCCAAGTCTTATGTTTTGATCGTAAGTGGCTTAAAGGCTTAGTACCAAAATGAAGTGAGGTCTGTTTGTTTCAAATTGTGCTTTCAATTCAAGTGAATGATCTTCTTTCACTGTGGCCATCTTAAATGCAATTTGTCATGTAACAATCAACTTTTACTCCAATGAAAAAAGTACAAAAAAATCCCATTAAATTGCAAGCACAATTTTCACTAATAGGTGAATTTTGGTAAATAAAATCCTAATCTAAGTCCAGGAATTTAGCAATTTTGTGGCTGTTCGAAATATCTGTAAGTGGGGTTCTCATAGCCGTTCATCTGCATGGCGGCAACGTGTCTCTCTTCTGGCGTCTGCTGATCGATTTCTACGAAGCCGTGATTCACTGGGGTGCGCTGTGCTCTCTTCTTTCCTACTGCAATGGCGACCAAAATGATGACCAAGACGGCGATGCAGCCCATGGCGATACCGACAGAGGAGAATGTGCTGGTGCTTTTCATTTTGCTCACAACAGGCTGATTCTGGAAAGTAACGGAAGAGAACTTATTAGAATGGTATACATACAACAGACTAGAACACTTCTGTGCTACATCCATTCTTGAGCATTTCTCTATCTTAATCTCAAGAATATCTTAAACTCTTTATCCGTTCTCGAGTATCTCTTTCTAAGCTAAATCTCAAAAACATTTTGAAAACTACATCCAAAGATAACATATCTACAAAAATACAGTTTCAGTATCGCGTCCCTCTCCTCCATAATATGACCCCCAAAAAATTTGCAGGACAATATTTCTTCCCCGTTCAAACTTACCACTTCAGCAGCGACCCCCTTGTTAGCCTGCATCAGTCCTATGACCTGGGCGCTCTGCTTCCCGTATGCGTGCTCATTCTCCATCACTTCGTCGTCAAACTTCACCACGTGCTCCTCAATGTGCACTGGCTTCGTTTTCTTGGCAGTCTTTTTCTGGGCTGGCTCTTCCACCTCAGTCTTCACAGTCAGTTTAGGCTGGTCTGTCTGCACAGGATGGTCTACACGAGAGAAAATTAAAATTTCATTAGAAATACAACATCGAGAGTAAGGAATAAGGCTCTGAGTGTGTTACATGTGCCCGCAGGAGGCGAGCAGCAGCATCTCAATGTATCGCATAGCATCCTCTTAGACATTTTGCAGGTGTTAATATAATGTAAAAATAGGACAATCCATATTCTGAAATATTCAAATCTCTCATTCAACATCATCCTAAAATTGAAACCCTTGGCCAGAATGGGCCTTCCATTGATTGACACATGACAAAATTAAAAACTCTTGATCTATTTATACGCTGACATCATAGCTGACTTTTCATGAAAGCCCACTGTTAAACTTCCATTTCATATGGAATTTTGTTGATCAGAGCCCCCCCTCCAACTCCTTCCAGATTCCTAGCTGCACCTACCTTTGGCAAACTTCTCCTTGTATTTTTCCACCAGGTCCACCTTGGCCGGGACTGGCTCCTCCATTATTTTGTCCAAAGCCTTGTCCATTCTGGCATATGTTTTCATGAAGTCAGCTGAAACCAAAATTCAAGGAAATAAATAAATAAACCCATTGGCAAATTATTTATCAACATCTTATTACTCTAACTATAACAAGGAGTAAACTGAAGTATGAAATTTGTTACAGTCTCATAGCTGACAATTTCAAGGGCATTGCTCTTTTTGGATTGAAACAGTAACGAAAACAAGTATAAAGTTTATGCAGATCAAAAAGGTAAAGTATACGGACGAAAAAAAATTTCCCAAACCATCATCTGGATACACATGACAAACGTTAAAGCTCAGAAACATGAAAATAATTGTGGATGTGAAATGAGTTATATGATACAAACACTACATCAGGTTGTATAAAAAAATGGCCAATTGAAAATAAAAAGAATGCATATCCCATAAACTAGAAAAAAATTGCGCCGACCGAAAAATCACAGTGAATTATATTTGCACTGAAGAATGATACACTGCTATAAGCCTGTTATCATACCAATTCTGGCCTTTATCTTGCTGGCGAGGGCAGGCACACGATCCAGCATGGCAATGCTCTGGTTAACACGGAGGTTTGTCTGGCTCAGGTGCTGCTTGAGGTGGTCACGCACACGATTAGCCTCCTCTGGGTCGCGTTCGCGCAGGTGTTTGTAGTGTCTCATTGTGTGCATGCGGTCTTTCTCCTCCGCACGGATGAAATGTTCCAAAGCCTCCAAGATCTCTGCTCCCTAATAATATAATATAATATAATATAATATAATATAATATAATATAATATAATATAATATAATATAATATAATATAATATAANTACAAAATGCGATGAACAAAAGGTCTCTGGCATTTACCATTCCAGAATAAAAGCAAGTTTTCAGTTTCGGTATCTAATGGCTGCTTCTCCTGTGAAATTGCACCGATTGACCCATAACTCCCAAAGATGAAAGGAGTCCCCAATTGTAACCTCTCACTACAACAGGAGAGCTTAGATCTGTGTAGTTTCCAAAAAAAAGCACAAACAAATATTTTTTGGCAGAAAATTCCCATTTTTAGAAAATTTTGGCTTGTTTGACCTTGAAAAAAAGGTCAAAAGTCAAATCCAATGGCATAATTGGAATCTCCACATATGCCTTTCGGTCAGACTTCTGTAGTAATTTTTCCCATAATTCCTTTGGATTGGGAGATATTTAGCCTTGAATTTTCAAAAATTTTGACAAGGGTGCGTTTCAACAAGTGTCACACCCAGGCCAATGCACCGACAGAGACAAAAAAACCAGGGTGTTCAAGTTGAGATTATATGTGACCTAAATCCAAGAGATGGGGACACAGGTCCTGGCGGTCTAGGAGGAGAAGCGGTAACGGTGACTTGTTTCCGGCGCCCGACTGCGGAGCCGCATGAGCCGGCGGAGCTGTACGAGACGGGTCGGGACTAAAACCATGAGTACCGCCAGCGTATACGCTGGTGGTACTAATTAGCAGATATGAGAACTGTATAAACTTCTCAAGCCTTGGACTTACATCTGGGATATCCCTCTGCAGGGCCTTCAGGTATTTGTCAATTGTCATGCGCTTCTTGGTGTTGAAGTTTGTCTGCACATGTTGCTCGTGGACAGCCTCTAGCTCACGTTTCTCTCCCAAGTTCTCATTTTCAAGGGCCTGGTATGTCTTTTCAAAACGCTAAAATGTGGAGAAAGAAAACGTAAGTCGGAACTTTTTCCATTTGTAAAATTTTAATACCTTATGACCAGTTCTACTAATTCATTCTCTCGTGCTATATTGTGAGATTTCCAAATATAACAAATCTTATATTATAGTAACTTAAATAATTGGTCCCTGTAGAAATCGATGGGCCACTGATTAATGCTTTTATCCCAAGTCAGTTTGTCTTCCAACTATAGATCAGTGTGTAGAATTAGAACTGTATTATAATCATCACAATCATTATTATTTTTACTACTAAATCTTTCACTAACCTCTGTTATTTCCTTCTTCATCTTCTCGGCTCCCTTGGGATCCTTGGCGCTAAGTTCCACAACACGCGCCCGCGCCGCGTTCCACTCTTTCATCAACACGGTGATCTTGTCTTGATGGACAGTCCTCATCTTCTTCTGTGCCAGTTTGAAGTGTTCATGCTCATCAAAGTACTCGCCCAGACGTCCCTGGTGGAGGTACTTGGCTAAGTAGTCGTCCTTGGGTTTTTTGTCCTTGACTTTTTCTTTCTGAGGAGGTTTTGTTGGCTCGGCGGTGATTGGGATCTCTTTCTCTGCGGGCACTGCTGCCTTGTGTGTTACCACCTCTGTAAAGAAACAATTCAAAATATGTTGCTAAGCAAGAAGATATTCGATTTTTCCCCTTTATTTTATATGTAGGTTGCCATTTTATTTACCCGATTTAATTTCTTTTCTTCATTTTCATCATACTTACCCTGGCACAGGTCTTTTGCTACCCACTGTAATACTGACAATATGAAACCAAAAACTCATTAAACTGAACTAGTTTAAGCTTCTGCTACATAATCACGAAATGCAATTCCGTTTTCACTTTCGAACAGAATCAATGCTTCAACCTCAACAGCACTCTAAAAGAATAAATTGTTCTGTCACAATCAAACTAGTTAGTAACATAAAAACAACATAATTTTGCTTTGTTTACACTTATACAAGCCATATTACCCTCTTCCTCCTTCCAGATTCCTGTTACATTTCTTTTTATCCAGCAAAACCCCAGGCACAATCCATTCTCAACCTGTCACACCTAACACATTCAACAAAGCCAGGCATTCTCACTAACCCATCCCCCTCCCTGATTACACCTAAACATGCAATGTAACCATTCAGCACATATCAAAGTACACTAGAGGCAGCTAACTGTCCCACGATAACATACATCAACTGTCTTTGCATGTACTTAGAGATGGTAGCTATAGATCATTTTGCACTTTAAAAACAACCCTGTCAATGACTGTCTGCACAGACTGCTGCTTCTGTCACACCTGGGGCTAACTACGGAGAAAAATTGCTTAAAAAATTTTATACATCTCATTTACTTCAGTCTATCATTTTCTCCTCCAAAGATTTATCAATTTTTGTTAATCACTCAACATACTTTGTCAGATGAACCAAAACCCTCCCCGGTGGATGCCTATCAAGACACCTTTGGGAAATACACTAGATCAATTTTGTGGGAAAACTAACCTTGGATCTGTTTTTAAAATAGATGAAGCCATATGGTTTTGTACAGTTTTTCATAAGCACATATGTGGCTAGCTATCTAAATGACAGCGAAAAGCATATATCCATTGCCTGTAATTTTTAGACAGGGTGGTACATACATACATATAACATAGCAGTTTGGAGACAAAATCAAAAGTACTTATCTTCTTTAATGGCACTTATACATTTACCATACAGAGGTTAACAAATAAATGTATATATATATATAAATTTTTTTTTTAATTACACCAGTATTGGCCCGAACAAACATCCTTTTCAACACGTCTGAATACCACTTATGATACTCACCAATCTAACAGTGCTATCTTAACAATGGTCAGAGGCAACTCACAGTAAACAAATCTATACAAAGCAGTACATGGGATTTTATAAGATCTATTCTAGAATGTTGGAAGCAGTTTCTACACAGACAAATATTGCAATGAAAAGAACATGCTTTTTATTGTACAAGAGGTGTTAAGCTTTCATTCTTGATGGCAAGGTAGCGTACAATTCATCACATAAGAATAATGTAAGGGAGCATTCATTTTTCCTTAATTTCTTTTTAGTAGGGAGCATACCTTTATTATCTTTAGGACAGCACACGAACTCCACTCCAGTAAACACATCGATGCCACACGGCAACAACATGGCGGAACTCTGGCGCTGCATGCCCTTCTCCTCGCACCAGCTGTTCGCCTCATAGGTCCAGTCGTTGAAGGTCAGACACTTTTCCTTCACGCGAATGTGCTGAAACACGCAGTGCTCGGGAACAAGCAGGGCGTCGCTCACGAACTTGCCGACTACAAGGAAATGATATGAACATGCTGGTTTATATGAAGGTGGCAGGCAGTTCAGTCGGATTTCCAGTCAAGATGGGACAGCTCAACTTAGTCCATGCTATCAGAACAGATTGGGATTGAGGTTACTAACCATCTTCTTTACCACAACAGGGGCTTCTTATGGTTAGAAATCCTAATCGCACTACCTGCCCAGATAGCAGAGACTGAAGGTGGTGGTCACAGCTCCAATGGGAATGCGACCTTTATGTGTATAGGTAAATACTGTGGTATAATTAGGGCAAAACCTACAAGCAAATTTATTGCCAATTCAGAATTCACAAATACTGATTTCATCGCTTAAATGATGAATCCAGTCAGGTTTCTTTCCTCCTTTTTAACAAAAAGAATTCTGATGTCAGCTAATGTGCTTTTGTAAGTTGGTTTTATCCCTAATTATGACAGGCTGAAGTCAGGAAAGCTTGAACAATTGGAGGGGGAGAGAGGGGGGGGAATGTACTATTAGCAATATATGTATTACTTATGTATTCATGCTTTGGAAACAACATAAAATGTACTATGCATCGAGTTTCTGCTAATATGCAATACATATTTATGACTACATATCATATTTAAGGATTAAATATTGACAAGATGCATAAAGCAAAATGTTCTAAACATGTCATAAATCATTATATATTAGTATTTTTTTAGATATCAATTACACATTCTATTTGATAATATGTAATGTAATATTATTTCCTACGCAGAATGTGGAACACTCTTTCATCAATTTTCCAAATTGGACACGGGAAACTTTCATACATCAGAAACGCTGGCAAATAAGCAGACAATAAGACTCAAAAGTGCAGTTTGTTAATCATTGTTAAAACCAGTAACTATCAATTGATGGACTGCCACAGGAAAAAAAAAGACACATATCCCTGTCACAGAAACAATTTCATCATTATAAAACACAGACTGATATTATACAGAAGACTTATGTAGCACCCGTCAACAGCCAATACTGTTGCAGAACAGAGAACCCTGGAGACGCATTTAGACAAGGCTTTTTAGAGATCGAAAACGGATTCAAGTCCCATTAATGCAAGATTGATTCAAAAGAGACAAAGGGCAGACTTGTACCTGCATCCTGGTCGAGACCATTCTAAACAGATCAAATATTGAGTCTGAATCACCAATCAACAACAACATCACAAAAGAGCTCATCTTATTAAGAGTCACGACCTGTTTTACAAAGCCAAGTTTACGAAATGGCTTCATTTTAAGGAATTAAATTTTTTTTTTAGGTCTTTGTTCCCAATGTACTACACCATCTAAGGGGGCCTATTGCTTAAAACAGCTTAGTGTGACAAACTCCTTACTTTCCAATACAACGAGAGAGATGAATTTCTGATCTATTTTACACCAAAGTAGTGTGGTTGGAACGCAAACCATCAGAGCTTAACAGAAAAAAAAAAAAAAAAAAAGCTTTTATATTATTAGTCTGCTCTGTAAATTATTCATTGTACTTAGTCTGGGAGTGATTCATGCAGTATTGTATTCCATTATATCTTGATCTGTCTCTATTTTATATGGTGAGGGTTAATACAAAGTAGGCTTCCTACTGAAACCATGGTCTATTAACCGCATCAAGTTCTGACATTTTAATGTGCAATTCTCTGCTTTTTATCGATTTAGCTGGAGTCTTAGTAAGCCGAGTATGTCATCCCCACACGGCAATACAGGATGTGTGAATTACTTTGATCTAAGCCGATTCAGCCAATTTGAAAATTCTATTTACTTTTTCTCCTTATTTTCAGCAAAATCATGCAGAAATGGTCAAAATCACTATGCAGACTTCTTAATCTCATTTTCTTACATTTGTTTCATTTTTTACATGTAGCATTTGGCAACCACCTGATATTTTAACCGAGGGAGGAAGGGGAGGGCAGGAGGGGCAGCTGGGGGGGGGGGAGAGAGGGCCCCATCTGTGTATAACTAATCCCCAGTACTCAGCTGCAGGCTATCACACAAAAGACCCTATAATATGTCCATAGAGGCAACTTAGTCATCCAACTAAAGGCTTGTCATTAGATAGCTCCCCCTTCTGGATCCCAGACTGACTGATAATATAGTGTATAGTGTACAGTGAACAGTCTGCTGAGAACTGCCCATTATAACTCTGCCCCTGTTGTGAGACAACATTTATTTATTTATTTATTTTCCAAGTGGAACATGACACCCTTGGTACTCATAACTGGTACACAGAGTGGCACAAGGTCATGGTTGTGACTTTTTTCTCTTTACCAAAGGGGCATCACTACCGAGTCATAACCGTTTCAGAGCAGCACAAGATCATTGTTATGCAAACGGCTCCCGGCTGCCTCATCAACCCATCCATCTACCATTACAATACCAGACCAGTTACACTGTCATCATGTTACAGCTTAACTACCAGGCTGATGGTTCTGCTGAATGTATAATGAATAGACAATGTATGCCAGTGGGCGGGTGACAGGGTTGGGATAATTAAGGTACATTCACAATGAAATTATCATACTAGATAGATCGATCCAACTCTGCTCGGACTCATGCTGAATGCAATCCGATTAATGGAATGATGTCTCCTCAAGCAGCTAGGCAGTGATCAACTTTGGTGTGTTCAGACGCACTCAAAAGGAAGTAAAAGAGCTTCCAGAAGCTGAGCACACTATAAAGTGTATCACCCTCTAGCTGCCTTAGGAGGCGTGTCATTCAGTTAATCTGATAGCACTCAGTGAGAGTCCCCCCCTCCAGGTACGTCATGGGAGTTCACACTTGGTGATCACATGATAATGACAGGACAGCCCAATTACCAGTCCACGTCAGATGTAGATTTTAAGTGGACAAGTCCACAAGGCAAGAACTTGTGAATCTTCCTGAAGAACTTTATCGTTCTGTCAGGTAATTTACTGTTTATATCGTAAAAGGTTACTGTCTTTTACCTTTACACTCATCATGGGCTCTTCGTTCCTTTGCTGATGAAGATGTTGTGAAATATTATTCAAACTTATATCAAGAACAAATTGACTTCACATATATAAAACATTTTTAGTATTTTTCTTTGTATATGAAGACACCCTTTTATTAGATTACCTTCATCATGGCATATTTCAAATGAAAGATGCCAAATATCAATTTCAACTGTGCAGGTTTTTTTTTTTTCATCCATGCCACCACTTGCAAACCATGTATTCCACCTTCTGGAATAATACACTAGCAACCTCTGATTTTTTACATTGTTACAGTGTTTGTTAAAATTCACTGACATTATACTCGACTCCTAAAGTGCTACTTCACATTCATGTCAGGAAGCACCAGAACTATTTCAAAAGAACTAACAAGGGAAAACTCTCCCATTTCCACCGTTTCTTGGAAAAAGCATTTCTCCCCATCTTATCAATCTCAAAAATAATGAATTGCCGATTCTTTTGTGACAAATCTGGGACTAATATTCATGGAATGCGTCCACCGCTCCAAACAAGTTATCTTATCTTCTAGGAAACTATTTCTTGGGGGGTAACTTTCCTGTACTTCCCGGCCAGGTGATCAATTTTCCAAGGAATATTTATTGGAAAAGCATCAAATCTGAAGAGTTTACAAGATTTCGAGATATGAGGGTCAGATCAGAGGGGTCCTTTGTTTCCAGTTACCACTCGACTTCCAGCAAGGAAAGTATTGTCCGATCTACGATTGCTGGGGAGATACCTTTCCTGAACTTCAGAAGCAGGTGATTGATTTTCTAAGAAGTATTGATTGTAAAAACATCAAATCTGAAGAGTTTACAGGAATCCGAGATATGGGGGAGGGGGGTCAGATCAGAGAGGTCCTTAGCATCCAGTTACAAGTCATAATTCTGTAAAGAAAAGTGTTGTCTAAACTATTTTGGATAAGGTGTAAGTGGTATTTTTACTGATCTAACCAATAATTACCACTTCCACCGAAGATTTTGCCTCTGTTTAATTAATTAATTAATTAATGGTTAATTATGTGTTAATTATTTGTCTTGGCAGAGGTCTGCACTTCGAGTGATTTTCTAGTTTGGAATGAAATTGTCATTAGACAACTCAGAAAATTTATTTGTTTATAAAAATACTGTTCCAACACACGTAGGAAGATGCTGTCAATTTTCAGTAGTGGGATGGTTGTTATTTTCCTTTATTCCTTTGGAAACCATATGAAATATAGTCAATATTGTATTTACAAATTAACATTATTTATAAGAGACAGAAGGCTGTTTATGCCATAATATCATAACCTTGGGGCAAAAATGTTCAAAAACCACAGGAAAATTCTTAAATGCCATCTTGCTACATCGATTATCTCCTCATTACTGTCGTTCTATTTTAGCTGCCATATGACATCACGCCGTGCCTTTATCTTCCAATGAAAACATGTTTATTCCACGGCCACTGAGTCAATATCTCACCAATGCTGAGGAGCTGGTTATTAGCAGATCCTGTATATGTAGAATGTGTGGAATACCAGACCATGGCTTTCATCCCATGAGCCATTTCATGTATATATTATTATGATAACAATGATTTAATTTGCCAGAGGATTATCACACATTACTGGAACATTTAGTACCATTACGCACTAAAACAGCCAGAAATCTTTTTATTTCATCAATAATTTAATTAATTTCGTTCAATACTTAATGCAGTGGTGTGATACGAAAACCCACATGTGACATCATCTTACATGTGAACAATTTCTTAATTTGTTGCAGCTATGAGCTTCATTCCCTGCAGGCCAACTTCCTACTGCACAGTCAATTATTCTACCCACAGAGCCACTTTTCACTTCAGCATATGATTTGATTTTAACTTACACAGCAGAGCCATCCCCAGAGAAGCTCACAATACACCAGCCATTACCCCCTCATTAATCTGACAGCCAGTTTTAATGGGTAAATTTCTAGTTTATTGGCCGTAAGTGGTTTTTGATGTAGTAGAGCAGTATGGTTGAGTTCTATGGTTCACAAACAGAGTTCACGGCCAATGTCGCATCTGATCACATCTGCATGTAAATGTCTCAGACAGAAGTATGAGAAATCACAGTGCAAAGTCATTAAATCAGAAATCGAGTCACTAATGCTCCATTCTGAGTCACAAACAGTAGTTTTGTTTATTAGACCAGACTTTGCATGGGGGTGAGGGGGGGATTACTGGGTAACATACCCGAAATAGGCCTGCATCCACACGCCAAAAACTGAAATGCAAAATTTTGACAGGAAACTTACCCAGACACTTGAATGGCCGCACTTTGTGTGAGCTGTGGTGCTTGCATGTCTTATGTCCCTTCTTACACCAGCCGTCAATGGTCACCTCGTCGCTGGCCTCCACTACGTTGGTGATGTCCAGTTTAGGGTATACCTAGAACATGAGAGGATGAAATGATGAAATTGACAATTTTTTAAAAATTTTTCTTTCTGTCCTTTTTTTTTTTTTTGAAAGGGCGTGTGTGTGTGTGTGTGGGGGGGGGGGGGGGGGGGTTTAAATCA
>NW_019774119.1:0-19468 GCF_001039355.2 Lingula anatina
CCTCGCGCGTTACAATATATGCACTGTAAATTGTTATTTAATGAAACATGCTTCTGCTACAGCACTGCAGAACAAGAATGCTTCATCAGTAGCTGAATATGTTATGCAGCTGATGATGATGTGAGTTTACCAAAGTTTACAAGGCTTTTTTGTCTTAAGATGTTTAACAAACATTTTTCTTCAATGAAAAGTTTTTAATTGTATTTATAGCACCATAGGACAACACGTCCACAGCTTTCAGTACAAAATAAAAAAGTTAAAAGTTATAAGTTATTTATATATAATAACTGTGTTATTGATGCTCTTAATTCATACTTTTTACATAATGGACCAAAGTCTTATAAAGTTACCACAGTACAACTTAAAATTGCCTTTGTCCATGCATTCCTTAATTTGCATCCCATGTAACCATTAAGATTTTAGATTTATTTAGGTGGTATAATTTATATTCTGTCGTATAGGAAAGTAAGGACTTTCACGAATCAGGAGGAGATGAGAAAGTGGAGTAAAAATTCAAACATGCCAACATGCCTAGAGGATGATGTAAGTGTTCATGTGCAGACTTTCCCACTGCTAAAGAAATAATCTTTTTGGGAACATACAAAAAGGAAAAGTTTATCACATTAAAGAATACATCTTGTGCCATTTGGTCTTAATGCAAATTGTTATTGTTATCTCTTTTATAAATGTAGAATTTTAAATATTACTTTTGGATTGCAGTTGCAGAGTGAAGTGTATCAGTAGCCTGCAACTGCTGCAGAAATGGAGTCAGGACAAGTGTCACAGCCAGTCTTATTACATGAGCCTCAAGACACCTCTTCCTCCCAGCCACAAAGTCACATCAACACCCAGTACCAGTTATGATGTGATGCAGGATCAAATTTGTTACAAAGTCATATTTGAGGGGTGAATTTCCCCTTAGGGATACATTTGCAATTGGATTTGGACCCAAGTCGTTTGACGCTGCAAAAGTAGTGCGTGTGAAGTATCTCAAGAAAAGAAGACAGTTTGGTTAATAGAAGGAATGGACTATTTGGGCAAATGCCACATTAACTCAGTGGTATCATGTTTTCAAAACAAAAATTACATTTTAAAGGAAGAGATGGACAGAATTTTGGAAATTTTAAAAGATATTTTTAGGACAGACACAGCAAGGAAATTATACAGCAGAGAACTTACCATATCCTAAAGAAAATAATTTCAAAATCAAGATAAATTTGAAATTGATATAATTCAATCTTTGAGTGTGAATATCGATTTGCATGTAATTAAAGTGTTACCATGTTTTAAAAGTAAAAAAAAAAATTTGTATTTTTAATTTTTTTGTGCATTGTATATGAGCATTTGGTGCAAATAAAAAGGAAACTTCTTAATTTACAATTAGAATAAATGTACCTTGTTTTTTCACTGCCTTGCATTTATATTTCTTGGAACAATAGCAAATACTTAATGTTAAAACCTTTTAATAAAGAAAAATTGTTAAATGTATGCTGCATTTTCCTTGCTTTAGAAATTATCTGAGATAGTATCTGCATCACCCTTTAGAAAAAAATCAAAATGAAAGAAAGAAAGAAAAAAAGAAAGAAAGAAAGACTTCCTTCAAAACACATTGAGAGTATGCTATATAAGAACTTCTATAACCAAATCTTTCTGTAGTGTTTTCTGTCACTGCCAAAAGCATCCTGGGATTTCTGATGCGCATATGGGGGCTGTGCAGGGGTGTGCACATATAAAGTAACAGCCTACCATGTGATGCCCCTAGATTCCTGAAGATCTCAAGCGGTTCAGATGCATATACTGCACTCAAGCCTGAAGAATAAGACAAGCACAGTGCCCCAACTAAACGTAAGGAACAGACAATATTCTCAGTAAGTACCAAGAGTGTATGTGTTACTGCTATAAAAATAGTGTAAACACTTAAATGGCGACAAGGTACACAAGACCTCTTGCAAGCCATTAGGTAATTTCTCCTTTGTTGGATGCCATATTGAAAAATTTGGTGGGGGAGGGGTCACGTAAAATGTTTTGGGCTGTTTATGGTGGAAACTGGCTTAGGTTTAACACCAGGCAAATGTGGTATGAAATTTCAGTTAGCCTGACACCAAAACGTGTATTTATGGTATTCTTTATCAATTTCCATTCTATAAGACGTCCTTCAAAATGTCAAATATGGCATAGGAAGGTGGATTTTAGTCATATACATTTAAATTGTTATCCAGTACTGATAAGTTACCTTATTTTTCATATTTTCAAGTCATAAAGAAGGTAAAGGGTTAATTGTTCATTTTCAAGTACCCTTGGTTCTAGATTTCAGTTTTGCCAGCTTGATCTTAATTTCATTTATTAACCATATCAGCAAAACTGACTCTAGCAAATATCACCAACTTGGAGGCGTTCTTTGGCAAAATTCTACCTGGGGCGCTTCCATATATTGACGTCAAATTTCATCATTTCAGATGAATGCTCCGTCAAAATGCAGAAGAATGGACATTTCGTGTTTCGCAAAGTCATTTCGGGCGAGAATGGAAACGACATTAGTGCTCCGCCCAGGCTCCAGCCCAAACCCAAACACCCACATAAAGTGCATGTGTGGGCAGGTAAGGGGCAGTTTGTGATTTCTAACTGTACAATAACTTTGATAAATTCATGTGTGGGCAGGTAATTAAGGAGCAGTTTGTGATTTCTAACTGTACAATAACTTTGATAAATTAAGTCTTGAAACAATGTCTGTGTGCAATATGTAAAGTGGTGTTGTTTGTTAATATGACAGAGATACTTTTACATAGCGGGTTTTCCAACATGTAAGATTGCACTATATTTTAAAACAGAAGAGTCACACTTTTTCAATAAAGTTTTCATAAAAAACTATTCAAAATAAGTTTAATCATGTTTTGCCACATAGAGTCAAGGGCAATGTAAGATTGCACTATATTTTAAAACAGAAGAGTCACACTTTTTCAATAAGAAAGTTTTCATAAAAAACTATTCAAAATAAGTTTAATCATGTTTTGCCGCATAGAGTCAAGGGCAATGTATTCACATATTAATCACTTGCTCATTTTTATGGATGTGTTTTCTGCGTTTTAGGTATTTCCAAGAGGGGTGCAACCAGGATCTATATATATGAAGGCATCATGAATGCAGCATTTTATACAAAGATACTGGGAGAAATTTTGCTTCCATNCCCATCATGAGTCATTACCACATGGCCTGCACTTTGAATATTTGGCCAGTAACTTCGTAATAAAGCTGGCCAAAGTCTGGCTTGTGCATTTTCGGTTTGGCCAGTAACTTTCAGAGCACACTGGCCAAATTGGCCTGTACTATTTCAAACGAAGGTCAAACACTGAGGAGCAGTTTGTGATTTCTAACTGTACAATAACTTTGATAAATTAAGTCTTGAAACAATTGCTGTGTGCAATGTAAAGTGGTGTTGTTTGTTAATATGACACAGATACTGCTACATAGCGGGTTTTCCAACATGTAATAACATGCACTATATTTAAAAACAGAAGAGTCTCACTTTTTTAGTAAGAAAGTTTTCATAAAAAACTATTTAAAATAAGTTTAATCATGTTTTGCCGCATAGAGTCAAGGGCAATGTATTCACATATTAATCACTTGCTCATTTTTATGGATGTGTTTTCTGTGTTTAAGGTATTGTCAATAGTGGTGCAACCATGATCTGTATATTTAAAGGCATCACGAATGCAGCATTTTATATAAAGATACTGGGAGAATTTTTGCTTCCATTTATCAGAGCCAGGTACCCGCGTTGACACCGAATCCAACAAGATATCGACTCAAAGCACACGAGTAGGTTGGCGCAAGGATTCTTAAGAAATCACAGGATTAACTGGTTCCAGACACCCACTGAAAGCCCAGATCTTAACCCTATAGAGAACCTCTGGGCCGAGGCTAAACATTACCTCCGGAAGTATGTAAAGCCAAGCATCAGGGACGACTTGGTTGCCGGACTCAGCCAATTTTGGGGAACAGTGGACCCAACAAAGTGTACAAAATACATTAAGCAAATACACAATGCAATCCCTGAGGTAATAAAAAGGGAAGTCAGAGCGTCTGGCTATTGATATTTTCTGCCATAGGCATATAACGATATTTTATATAACTTTTTTATAACCTTTTTTGGTAAATTTTTTTTTGTCTTGGGACAGATTTAATATTATCTAAATTATAAATGATTTATCCTCTTTATGACAACCTAAAAACTTTACTTTATAAAGACTTACATATATTTATACGTGTCTTTCATTTATACCTATTCAAGTGACTGATATCATACCAAGGAAAAGGCGTTCAACTAATAATGCATTATACGATCACTGGACAAGAGATACTGGTCTAGAGAGAACAGATTTCACTTTCTGAAAGGCAGGGTATAAACTGTTAATTTTGTGACTCTGTGAAAGGCACATGGCTATATTGTATGAATTGTTTTTATTCTTATTTTGTTTCATTGTTGTAAATAAAATCTGTTGCTGACTTATATGCATTGTTTAGTCCTCTGTGAGTTTGGAATTTAATTGTGCGGACCTACGGCACGTTACAGTATTATTAATTGGCACAAAGTTGTTTTTTTACTTGTGAAACATATTGACCTGTCATAACCTTATCGGTAAAATTTTTGGAACTTAATATAGTATCAAATTGTTTTTTCACTGAATTTTAAACTATAACATCTTGTAAAAGTTTAGATAATTACTGTGTAGTTGAATTACCGACCTTAGTATATAGATAAACTTTAATAGCACTTTTGAAATGACTTTCATGTAGTTTTTAAATGTGGCAAGTACTTCTTCCCCAGACGTTATCTCGTGCACGCGAGACAAGAAATGGCAATCAAGGGAATTTTCCGACAAAAGGTTTTCCTGTTGCTTTGTACTTGTCGTGCTTAGCAGAACAGTCCAATTCTTCTAGTCCTGTTTATCAGGCTTTTTACGGGCTTAAATGGGTTTATGCCATTATAAGCGCAGAGACTACAGACTCTAATTTAGTAAAAATCGTGTTGGAAGGTATATAAGAGGCGCAAGTCACAGCCAGTTTGCAAAAAGGAGCCCATATCTCCAGATATTTTGGAAAAATGTTTGATGCAAATTTTGAAGAAGGAAATGTGTATTCTTTATGTGCTATATGTGCTTGCTTGCTTTTTTATGCAGGCTTTCTTCGAGTTTTAGAGCTGTTAAATTTAAGGATTAGTGATGTTTCGTTTCATGATTCATACATGTCAATTTTTATTGAAAAGAGCAAAACGGACATCTATAGAGATGGTTCTCATATGGTTATTGCTAGAACTTATTCAAAGCTTTGTCCTGTTAAAAATTAGAGCAATTGTTCTCTTATGTGAATCTTGAGCATTCGGATTTGTATCTTTTTAGATGTGTCACCAAGCACTTCAATTGCTTTCGTTTTAGAGATGATGATAAGCCTATTTCATATACTAAAATCAGAGAATTATTTATTTCCTCTTTTTCTCCTCTTGTTAAAGATATAAAACAATTTGTTTTTCATATTTTGACAGCAGGTGGTGCTACTGCTGTCGCAAGAGCTAGTTTTCCAGACAGGTTATTTAAAAGACATGGAAAGTGGAGTTCGGTAACGGCTAAAGATGGCTTTGTGACAGATAATTTCCGACAGATTTTTTGTTAAAAAAAAAAAAATTGGTTCGTTATAACTTAAGATTCCCGTTCTTTGTTTTCGACTCGTGCGCTAACTGCGTCCATATGCACTTTATATGTTGTTTGTGTTGCTTTATTATAAATGTTATGCAGTGTCGCTTATGATCTAGGAGAACAACATTAAGTCTAACTGCACCCTTCTTGCTGAAGTCCGCTCTGTCCATGCTAGTAATAAGCCAGACTCTGTGCTGACAGAGATAACCGCTGCATTTCCATTTGTTGAAGTCCCCAGAAAAACCTTCCAACCAGTCATCTGTTTTAGACTGTATAATTCACATTTAAGGAGGACACTAAACTATTTGAAGTCTTTCATGTTTACATTTATTTTAATGTCTTGGTGTTCATTTCAGAGAGATTTAATCAAACAATCAAAAAAATGATAGCGAAATCTACGGAAGACCCAAAGAAATGGGATGATGTCCTACCAGGATATGTTTTCTCTTACAACACCTATATACACGAAAGCACAAGATATTTCCCCCATTTTTTCATATTTAGAACATATGTTCATTTACTCCATCTATTGAATGTCAAGAAAAAAGAAATAACATATTTGTAAATGTTGCATGATCAAATGGGTCATTTTGGGAGAAATCACAATGCAGAGTTGGGGAGAAATCAGTTTTTTGGCCATCTATGGCAAAAGATGTGTCAGAAAAAGTGAGTACTTGTGGTTGTTGTGTGAAAAGAAAAACATCTGTTTCAGTGCCTGCTGCATCACTGGTAATTATTCAGACAACTCAACCAATTAATGGAGCTACTGTGCATTGACTATTTATGCCTTGAGCCTTCAAAAGGTGGTTTTGACAACATTTTAGTGATGACCGATCGCTTCAAAAGGTATATGTTGGCAGTACCTACTTAAATCCAAACAGCCAAAACTACCGCTAAAGTAATATTTGAAAATCTTATTGTCCAATATAGTTTTTCTGCTAGGTTGCACAGCAATCAAGGTTGCAACTTTGAGTTCTGTCATAAAAAAATCTGCGTGAAATTGCTCACACTGAAATAAAAAGTATTTATACCAGTGTGTTATGAAACCTTTAAAACATGCAGTATAATTTATAATAGCAATTACATTTTTACTTCTGATCCTTTTCGATTTGCATATCGTAAGTTCAGGTCTACTGAGGATGATGTTGCTATCACTTTACACAATGTCCTTAGGTTTTTAAAACCTAAAATGCCCAAATATGTACAACTACTCTTTATTGATTTAGCTTTGCTTAAACACAATACTGCTTTTTTAATCTGCAAGAAAAACCTGTAATTCTCTCAATATTAGTACATCACTCAGTGACTGGATTTCAAATTTCTTCATCAACTGTACTCAACGAGTCCAATGAGTCAAAGACCATGCATGGAGATAACCACTGGCACGCCTTATGGCTGCCTCATTTCAATTCTTTTGTAATCACTGTTTACATCTGATTGTGATGCTTCATAGCCCTATTGTCTGATTTGTAAGTTTGCGGATGATACCGCCTTATTAACACTTCAAGCAAGTTACAAGGTTCAGTTATAAATATCACTATTTAATATGGCATTCTTTCAGTATTTAAGGCAAGAGAAATCCAGTAGTGGAAAGTCCAGAGGAAAGGTCCTACAGCCTAGACGACAGAAGACCTCATGCTAGAATGGGTAGCCAAAACGTTTAGAGTCTACACTGAGCCACGCCCTTCTATACTGAGTATAGATGCCTTTTCTGCCCATACCACTGAGAGAGTGGTGCAGGCACTTAAGTGAGTGTCAGCAAAGCCAGCCATCATCCCAGGAGTTTGCACCTCTAAGGCATAGCCCCTTGAACAAGCCATTAAAAGGCCATCTTAGGAGGCTGTGGTCTGAGAGGAGGTGTGAAGATGTCAATAAGTATGCCAGGTCTTACCGGTACCCATGTTCCATCCTCTTTGCTTATATTACCCACAACTCCTGGTCTGTTCTATAAAACTAATATATGTCTATTGCTCCTAATTTCAGGTGACATCCACCCAAATCCGGGTCCTCAAAAACTTCCTCAAAACCAGGTTGAGGGAGTAATTATAATGTTTGCTAACATCAGAAGCATCGGCGCTGAAAATGGTGCAAGATTTGCTTGAACAAAGAATTTTTGGGGAGTAAAAAATGGTATCAACTGGACAAAGACCTCCCCCCCTCCCTCCCTCGAAAGTCAGCATTTGAGGAATCGGAGGTTTGAAGGAGATTTTTCAGCTGACGAGTGGGAGGATCCACACCTAGAAAATACTGAATGGTAGGAGAAAGTACCTTTGTTTATAGTTTGATAACAATTGGGATGTTAATTTTTTGTCAATGCAGAAAATCATTAAAACTTCTAGATCTTGTCATCACTTCAGTCATTACACTACTTAAATTGTGTTTTTGTACAGAAAGACAATTAAAAACATCCCAATATAAAGCCTCTTCTAAACATAATTGGAAATCAATGTCTTTCTGGTTATGCAAGTCTCATTGTTTCAGCAAGACGCCAGAAGACAGTGGATGAAAGGACAGTAATGCTAGAGGATGTCCTAGCATTCATCACGGGCTCAAGGACAATTCCTCTGCTAGGTTTCACCTTGGCTCCTCGAATAGAATTTTCAGCACAAATAATGCCAACAAGCAGAATGTGCATAAATGTTCTGTATCTCCCTCTTGATAACCCTCAAATGGAAGTCTTAAATGAAGCATTTGATGAATCTTTTATGAGTAATTATTTTGGAATTTCTTAATTAGAATTTGACAGACAACTCATTACTATTTAGGCAGCAAACTTAGATATAGTTTTTTTGTCAACTGGGAGAAAATGACATCAGCACAGAAGTGACCTCAATTCCATTGTTTCTGCCATCCTTCGTACGACCCACACTACCATTGATTACAATCCCAATATTCAGAAAACAATTTGAGCATTCATTTTCAGGGATCAACACATTGTGTAATTTATTATATTGTACTGACATGGTTTTCTCTTGTTTTCTGTTAAATTATCTAATATGTGTATCAAAAACTTGTTTCCTCAGTTCATAGTTATTATTATGCAATTCCTTGATCCAGGAATCTTAAATCTTGCGGCCCTTCTCCTTTATCTTCTATGTCGTCACACTATTATGTGACCCAGATCTGTTGCTTCATTTTTGCATACTGAGGTGAGGTTTACTAAAATGGTTTTTCTACTAATAGGTTTTTATACTATTTAAAAGGTGGGTGTTGATGAAAACATATCTATAGTGTACAGATTGATTGCTGAATTTACAAAATTCGAGAAATAGATCTAAACGTGACCAGAATTCTTTAATGATATCTGACATTTAATAAAATTCAATTCTTGCTCAATTAATGCTAATTAAAATATGTGCTGTTGTTAGTAGGGCTACACGAAAATGAAATTAATGTTATCTGATGTTAAATAGTTTAATAAAATAAAATCGATTCATGATCTATTAATGTTAATTAAAAAATGTGTTGTTGTTAGTGTGGGTAGAGGTTGTATTTATAATTAGGAACCTTGACAATCTACACCTCATTGGAGGCATATTTGAAACACCAGGCAAAGTAGCCTCAAATATTATGTCAGATTTCCCAACATCTGCCAAGCTTAAGAATTTACAGCTAGCAGAAACTGCACAATGTCCAAGTAAACAGCTCGTACAGACTGTTCTTTCCAGAAAACCATCTCCAATTTTGTACAAAAAATCACTTGGGATGAGCTTGGGATGAGCAGGTATATTTGAGAAAAGAATGTCAGAAAGCCAAACATGAGCCAGCATAAGACTGTTAACAAAAGCAAAGGTCTAGAAGGGGGGAGGGGGGGGGGGCATTGTACTACTGATTATTACACTGTCTGTTAACACTGTGTGACTAGACAAACCAAGGTGCTTTATAGATGGAAGATCTCCACGTCCATTATAATATCTGGGACATAGACAACATCCAACTTAACATACCTGCAGAATTGATGGACTGACTTCTTCTCAAAGGACAGTTTATAAAGTATTTCTGATTACTTTAAAATCTGCCTGTTCATATTATTTTAACAGTATTAAAGAACAATAAAGCTGGTCCAACAGAAAACTTACATTTAAAAGGGAGAATTTGACAAAAAGTTGAAAAACAGGAAGATACTGTAGTGCCAGATGCAGGGTAGAACCGGCCGGGTAGCTCAGGCAGTAGAGCACTCGCCCTGTTAGCGAGAGGTCCCGGGTTCGAATCCCTGGTCTGGCAGGTGATTTTTCTGCACTCACCGCAAATCGCTACAATACTTGTAAAGAAGTACTAAGAAGTATTGTATATCTTAGTAGAGATTACCATGAATTTATACTGGTAGGTGTTCTCTTACTGGCCCCTTTGATACCCAAAAAGCAACATTATTGGCTTCATAATTCTATTGCTACTTTACACTTTTAATTTCTCTTCATAAATTAATAATATTTGTAAAGAGTACTGAAATGAATAAGAGACAATTTGCCCTGCTTTCATAGATTGTGACAGTGGTGCATGCCAGACACAATGCAATCACAACCAGTCACAATCTAAGCACATAATAGATTTTTAAGGGCATCATCTATAATTGGCAACTAGCTGGATAAAAACACCAAATTTTGCAGGTGTACATATATAGATACCTTTTGACATACTAAATCATACTGGCCTCCTAACCCTCTGGAGAATAACCCCATTTGGGCAAATAGTTCAAGATGGTCACCAATTTATGGAATTATATAAAAAAATATACACATCTCAGATAATTCTCCATAAAGAAACTTACTTTTGGTGTCTTTGCAATGTCTACCCTATATACCTTTTAATGATTGTACCAGGTCACAGAAGTCAAGGTCAAATTGAAAGTCAGATTATTAGTCTATCTGACATATATACATAAAACCTTTGAAAAGATAAAATTTTGTCAGGATATTCAATCGTGTTGATTTTCAAACTGAACCTGCCATAATAACAAATAAGGTGACTCAGCAAATTTAAAGTAAAAAGTGAGCTGAGGTCTCAAAAAAAAACTCCTCTGAACAGTTATCATGGGGTAAAAAAAACTAACCTATTTTTTTTTTTTTATCTCAGATGCTCTGAGATCACGTAAAAATGCAGAATTCCATGGATCCGTGGAAAAAACATCATGTCTGAAAGACAATAAAGCAATTGGAACTTTCACATAAATAATTCATCATGCTGATTATCGATATGAAGCTGCCTTATCAACATATAGCCAGCCAGCAAATTTTAAGTAAAAACAAAAATAGCTTTGCATTTTTGGGGACATACACTTATACCAAAAGATATGACGCTTGAAAAAATGCAAAAAAGTAATCAAGAATTTATGTAATAATGATCCAACCAGGCTGATTTTTGAAACAAACCTACTTTATAAACACATACAGCCAGTAAGAAATTTTGTAGTTAAATGGGAGCTATTTATTTATTTTTGTTACCTCTTTTACTGCTGCAGTGTTTTTTTTTTTTTTTCATGACAAATGCACATTTTCAATCATATTCTGCATGTAAATATAAACATTATACAAATAAAGTCAAAAATAAATTATCTGATGGTTTTAGAATCCACAATAAAGGCAATCAAATTAAGCATGGCATGGATGTTTTTGGCCAAACAGTTGACTATCTGAATCCAGGCCAAATTCCAGTAACAGTAACCATATTTGATCAGTCACTATTTGCCCAAGTACAGCGAGTGCAATTATAGTAATTAATGAATGATGAAGGGAAGCATTCTAATACTGGGGGAAGGGGAGGGGAGAAGATTGGACAAAAATTTCAATCCAAAAGACCCTTGGTGTCATCTCTTAGAAGACTGAGACTGAAGAGATCTCTTCTTTCTATGAAGTCCTCACACTAGTTCAAAACAAGTACATGATGCTCATCATCTTGCACTTAACCCTGTGCAATCTCTCAGCTTAATAGAGGTTCAAATGATGAAACTCCCATCCACACTTGCAGAAAAGACTTAATTGCTACATAAGAATCTGGTCAACATTCATGTTCTAAGATCAGATCATGAAATATTATCATGACATTCCACTGTGTAGCAGAGCCCTTAAGGAGAGAAAATATACCTCTCATGTTGAAGCATTGGATCAAGCAGCACCTTTTCTTTGCCTTGGCCCATGTTTACTAGGCCAGGCAGGTGTCTGTCCTTAAGTCTCTGCTGTGCAGGACTGGAAAATGCTTCAAACTGCGTGATTTCTGAATCAGCCAATTGTTTTCAGCCATCCCATTCAATCAGGCTCATGAGCAGGAGAACAATATGGTAAAAGATAAGTACAAGTCAAACTTAAGATTTGACTGAGAACCCAGCATTTTCATATGGACATGCTAGAAACAATACCAGCAGTTTCTTTAGAAAGTCTTTTCCATGGATGCACAGTGTCCATTCATACTTCTACCAAGAAGAATTCCTCAGCACCCTTCAGAAAAGCCTTTAGAAAGATCAATCCTAAGAAAGATTACACAATTAAATTTGTACAGAATAACATGACTATATGGTCAATTATATATCTCAATGCAAAACTTTGTAACTTCTAGGAAATTCCTGTCCTTTAGGTGGACCTGTCATTCCCTCCTTCACTTTCAGATATTTGAAAGCCCCGAGCCATGTGAACAACCAGATCAACCACCAACACATGACTGTGAAGTGCTACATGGTGCAACCATTGTCCACAGTCTTCCTGCCTGTGTCAACACAATGGATGATTATGCTGACAATATTTTCTTCCCTTATTTGGACAGACAGCTGAACATAATATGTAGTATAGTACACGTCTTCCAGACACCCTGAAAGAGTCCACAAGTGAGAAGAAAGCAAGATATGCCAAAAAGAAAGTGAAATGCCCCCCCTCCCCCCCCAAGACCTATAAGATAAAACAGAAACTGAATATTTTCTTTTGAAAAATCAAAGATGTAAGGTTGCATATAGCCTAAATCGCAAGTAGGTCTTTTTGACTTCAGTGCTGTCAATCAGGTTACTGTTTTGTTGTGTCTGATTGCAATGTACAGTGAAGAGGCCAACAAGCCATGCCAAGCTGGGTGTTCAGAGAGAATTCTTGTATGCCCATTGATCACCAAAGAGTTGCCATACAGGTGGGCAAGTTGGGCAAGGCAGCCATATTAATTTATTTTTAATCTCAGAAACTTACTTATACAACAAAACACTCAATCAGCAGGGATCCAGAGCCACCTTAAGATCCAGAAAAATCCTAGAATTCCATTAGTCAAAAATAAAAAAAACCTTTTTAGCAGATACTTTGAAATAATATAACCATAAATTGGCATCCATCTTTGATTTTTTCTTTCTTTTTTTTGTCAAAGCTATAATAACTTCATTTTGATTTAGTATGCCAAAAGATATTTGGTACAATATTTGGTGATTTTATCTGTTAAGGCTTGAGTTTTTTCATTATTCACTTCATGGAATTTAAAACAATTTGCAATGTGCCTCCTCTGTCAGATTTTCATAATGAAAAATTCAGACGAAGTCACCCTACTAATCGGATGGTAAGAATTAATCAGTACACATGTATATTTTTCAATAGTTAATCAATTGAAGAAAAATGAAACGAAACCCAGTATTTCTCTCCTTCGTACAAAGAAGATCTCCATAAATAGTCCCATGGCGGTTAAATCGAGGGAAGTACACCTGTGCCCTGCATCCGATCTCCAGTGTCACTGCGTTACTTGTTATTAGAATGGGGCACGTGGCAGTTTCCAGTATGCAAAAGAAGCCATTTGTGTGTGAGACATCATCAATTAGCGAGTATGGAAGCAGATCGCTATCGATGTATAATTTTCACGCGGCATTTTAAAGTCATTTGATAAAAATCGATCTCTGAAGTTTCAGTGTAACACTACATGGGACACGATGAAGAAAAATCGACCTTGTTCAGCAACAAATGTGAAATTTTTAAGAAAACTGATATTAGCATGGACTTCATGAAAATTGTCTGGCCCTATGAATCTTCTAGCGAAAGTGCTTTTCTAGAAGTCTTTTCCCTTATCAGGTGAGTGACTATTGTTACATTTAAAAAAAAAGAACCATTTTTACATTGTATTTTTGAAGAAATTAAGACAGATTTTATAGAGGGGATATTTGGTTTCAAACTCTGCCAGAAAGAGTTAGAAAAGACTTCGGCTTGTTTAAGGTAGAATTTCTTAATTCCTTCTAACAGACACAGCAGATGAAGCTACAAACAAACTGTAGAGCTGTTTCACCAAAAACAGGGAGAAACAGAGACTGCTGTAGATTTTCTCACAAGGATGAGGAAACTAGGAAGGAACACAACGCCAGATGAAAATAGCCTAATTTGTGCCTGCATCAATGGACTCAGACCTGAAATCCTGCCCTTCATAATACAAAAACAGGTACAGACAATGGCTGAACTTCACCAAGCAGCAGCCTTGGTGGAAGTAAACTTCAGGACAGCATTAGCAACTACAGCTACTGCAGAAGGCAGCATAATCCAAAGTTTGATGCATCGCATCAATCTGTTAGAAAACCCACAGAAATCGGTCAGCTTTGAGCCCACCCCACGAGGACGGCCAACAATGAAGCAAGCAGAGAGAAGACGTGGGGGAACACTTTTGCTGAAGGGGGAACACTTCTGCTGAGAAGCTTTCAGCGTACCTCTCCATGCCGGCTCCAGTGGCAAACAACAGTTGGCGTCTCCACACACAGGCCTTAGGCTACCGCACCAGGGAGAGAGCTCTGGAGAGAATGGATGGCACCGCGCTTCGCGTAAAGCGGGTCCTCCAAGGAAGCAATGTCAATCCAGGAGAAATTGTGGACTGTGGGGTTACCTTGGATGGTTCCTGGCAAACCAAAAACATGTCTAAACATGGATTTGTAGCTGTAATTTCAGTGGATATAGGAGACATTCTGGACATTCACTATATGTGTACCATGTGTCAGACGTGACAATGTTCAAAAGCTGCCCCACACCACGGTGGAAGAGGTAGACTTTCAACTGAAACACTTCCAGGAGTGCCCTCACAACCACGAAGGCTTGACCCAGGCCATGGAAGTTGAGGGTGCCTTTGTTTTATACAGTCATTCCATGGAACTTTATTGGTTACGCTACAATCAATTTGTAGGGGATGGGGACAGCTCAGCCTTCCAGAGTGTCCATCTACAGCAGCCCTATGGTCCTGACATTGAGATTACTAAAGAAGATTGTACAGGCCATATCCAGAAGAGAATGGGCACTAGACTTTGGCCCTTAGTTGCCAGAAATAAAGGTAATTATAGTGAAAATACATTGAAGTAAAAAGTACATTTGTACAGGATTGACTTATCTTCAATGCTATATCTGCTTTTAAATTAGTTATTGCTTAAACTTTGCAAACATAACTTTATCCATGGCTCCATGATATGTTGTTTTACCTCACTGTGATAAGTGAAATGTGCAATCTGCTTCTTAACCAAAAGAGCCACTCAGTAAATTTCAAGTAAGACAAAAATACAGTTGGACAGTTATGGGATATGTCATGTGCCTGACAGTAACGGCAACAGCAACGACGCAGATAGACAGACCAATGAGAATATATACAAACACTAACAAAGACCTTCATTTACATAAAATATTTTGATAAATAGGATTATTGTTCTTATATTTTTCAGATAATATTACAGATGAAGTTACAGAAACAAGTGCACCCCTTGTAACATGCTTGCAACCAGAAGACTTGTTGCAGTATATATCAGATAAGTACAAAAACAGAATATTATGTTTTACCCCATCAGAAAATCAACATCCTAAATCTTCATTGATATAGGCCCTATCTATTAACACCCTTTTTAAATCCAAATGGAAGAAGTCAGGCACACATGTAAAGGACGCAACACTAGGTAGACCTACATCCTGCCACATTCTCTCTATGTGTTTTTTGGTCAAAACTTATATCATATACCTATCTCAGAGGATAAGAAAATTATTTAGGTAATTTGCATAAGCTGAGGGCAGTCACACTGTACATATCTATGGTGTTTGCAAAGATAGTTCCTTGTTTTTTTTTCTTAAACTATCATTACAAAAAATCCAAGCAAACAACTCAAATATCCTCTGCAATCATATATGACTGTAAAACATGGTAAATAAAGAGTATGGTTCACCATGATCCAACATGCAACAAAGCAAGAAAGAATATTTTAAATTAAGCACCACCTATATGCATGATGAAGTATGCCATATGACTTAATGCCATGATAACGTTAGAAAGCAATCTCTGTAAAAATCTTTCAATTGGTATTGGTAGTATTAGTACATATGTTGAAATATAATTATATTATGTGGCCATTTTCACGGAAAGTACATCCTCGAACATGAATCATGTAATAATAATTACATAGTTGATTGTGCATATACACGTTGGGAATATTGGCAAACACTTTTTCCAGGTGCCTCTACAATCAGCTGGGTCCAGGGGAAGTTTCTATGGAATCTGCTGGGAATCTATTGGTGACATCTCCAGACATCTTCATGACCACAAGTGGCTGACTGGGAACAGTAGGTTTGTGACGGGACACACTTTATCTTAAAGGGATAACAACTGTCCTCGTAAGATGCATATTTTACAATTAATTCACTGAAACAACTTAGAAATGAATGTATGAATGGATTCATTAACCATTGATATAAATATGGGCAAATTGTCGATTGCCCCAGGAAAATCTGTTTTTTTACCAAAAGGAACAGTTGTTATCCCTTTAATAATTGAAGAAACCAGTTGAAAGAAAATTCCAAATCATGGTGTACTAGTTGGCAAGTGCCCCACCTACTTTGGTGACTGGACTGTGGCAAATTTAAAATGTACTTACATTGTGGAGGATACTAGTACTGGTGACAGCTCTGACTTCTAAGACACTATTGCCAGACTGAAAGAAATAAAACAATGTTAACTTTGCCAAATCTGTTTCAATATTTGTGATACTTGTACATGTAAATCCTTACAGCAGTAAAAAAAACAGATCAATATTAATATCTGTATCTATACTAAAGGGATAATAATTCTTCGTATGAGATCTAAATGTATATTTCACAATAAAAACATTGAATAACTCATAGAAATATAATATATTCTGTTTTACCACAAGAACAGCAGTTATAGCTATTATTCTGATATCTGAGCTTGTCTTTAGACCATATGACCTCCACTGATGGCAAAACTCTGTTAAAATCTCTTAAGAGATTTCAACAAAAAAACACTTTTTAGAAAAAAAACAGGGACTAACTTTGAATGTAAAACTGGATTCATTACCCATTTGTAAGTATGGGAAAATTGTTGTTTACTCCAGGAAAATTCAATTTTTAGCAGAAACGAAGAGTTATTATCCCTTTAAGCTATATTAGGCAGATCAATTGGCTGTAACTACTTGAAGTGTACTTTTGTGATGTAATGTGAGGGAAGTGGGAAAATTACAGTAACTGGTCAACAAAACAAAAATTACTTAAACCCAAAAGAAACACAAGAGGTGATTACTGGTGAGTTTTTCTTCATGGAGAAAGGGAAGGAGACCATGTAATTACCTGTTACCATGGTTTCCCCATTTCTGGCTTTTCACATTCCATTTATCATAAAACTTGCCACATTTCATGTTTTGTATATGAGCATGACTTTAGCATTCTTCACGTGAATATTTACTGCAAGTTTTAATATCAGAGGTACCGAGTGATTCAATCTATTATAGGCTTCCATGTTTTTGTTATATGTTTTGTTATATGCTATTATGACTAGCAACCCAAACTTGTCACCATATTTAATTACATAAAAGACACATTTAAATGACGAATTATGCATACGCAGATGCCATTGTGGCTAGTTTGTATTGTCGCAAATAATACCCTCAAAACAAATGGTGATTTCGTTATTAGCGCACGGTCACGATTTGTGAGGCTTTCGAGATATAGGACAGCAAAGAATTGCCATGCTTGCGCCCGCTCGCTATATGAGAAGCTTTCGAGAAACGGGGCCCTGTTGTAACTTGTAGAAGTTATATACTAGTGCAAAGAATACAGATTTTTTATTGAACTTACATTTATAATAATTTTAATTAATCAAAATAATTAAAAGACATTAACGACGTAATCTTATTTGTCAAGACAGCAATATTGCCACAAATCAGGCACATAAAGGCATAAAAATATTATATGTAATCACGACAGAAAAGGAACAGATAAGCAAATTCAACGCACCCACGTGGTAAGCCGTGACTAGACACGCCCTGTAACTTACAAGGCTACATTCTGCTGTCACTGTTAGATCTAGGCCTAGGCTAAGTGTAGAGAGAATACAGTAATAGTACGTACACTTACGTTAGACTACTGCGTCTACACCCAAGCTTTTGCCGTGCGTTCTGTCCTATCTTCTGCTATAAAATAACCCAGGACCCCATACCAGGCACGGCTGGCAGACTAACTGGGTGAGACAAGTGCAGAAAACAAGTACGAGAGGCTCCATTTACGTTTTGAATCTCGTAAATTATCGGACCTGACGCGAGGTTAGCCAAGGACGCCTCGGTGTCTCAACCGTGATTGTGTTTTTACCTTGCACCTGCCTTTCAGCGGACTTTTGCGCTTCTGCTTCGTCGGAGCTCATTTATGCATTTTTTTAAAGAACTGCATTGTTATTCATTAATTTTGCCAAGCCCTGTTTTGAAGATGCAAAAAAAAAAAAAAATTAAGAGTGAACAACCACCGTAAACACTCCGCAAAGAAACCACCCTGGCCGCTACATGTTACATGTAAAATAACACAGAATATTTGAAAAACTGAGAACAAATGGACTTAAAAGAAAGTAAAAACAAACATAACAAATTAGGTGACCTCCTTGTAGGCCCTAAAAAGCAATAAGGAACAAATTATTATATCTTATATTTTTTTTATTTCTTTATTCTAAAGATGCGCCGCAGTGCCAGCTTCAAAGGAATTATTGTCAAGTGCCGGGGTAAAGCTCCTAAAATCCTAAAAAAAAAAGGAAACCGTTTACTTCAACATGACTTGGCGATCTCTGACCTGCATGATTTCTGTCCCTGACATAGCCTATGTACTAATCCCTTCTCCAAAATGGCTGAGGACATTAAGCTACCGGAAAGTGGGTGGATGGCAAAAGCTTGTACAATACACATAATGAATATAGAAATTATTGATACTGGTACCTTAGAGACCATTACCAGACCCTATCGTACTAACTTTGGATCGAACTATCTCCAAGGGGATTCTCGCTTAATTGCAATTAACTTAAGCGGCTTAATTAGATGTCTGTCACGCCCACTGAAGCTGATTAATTCATTAACTATCGTTTAGCAGCTTCAGTAGGCGTCTCAGACATCTAAGCCACTTAAGCTGCAAGGAATTTAGCGAGAAACCCCGTGGACATGAACCGATCCTGTTAGATCGATCTAGGGATGGGAATCCAGCCTTACTTTCATGGACTGCAAGTGGATTCCTCTAAACTTCTCAGTCATGGATCCGGAGGTAGCCGTGACATCTCACAACTTGAAGCCAGAAATAAAATCGTTTGTATTTGATGCCATACAAGCTCACGTCAGAAAAAAATTCATAGAAAGAATGAATAAATCAATAAATCAATCATAAATAAAAACGTGCCAATTTCTTGTGGCTTATAAAAGGAAAACGAAGCCGTGCCCGGTACAGTATGTGATTTGTGGATGTAGACCTACATGTACATGTAAGCCTACTAGCCAGGAAAGTGTTGTTGTAAATCATTGGCCATTCATTTAGAGGTAAATTATAATATGAAGG
>NW_019774120.1:1761-19402 GCF_001039355.2 Lingula anatina
GACCAATCAAAGATAAGGCTGAATATCAGGGACTTGCCGTAACCTGTGGGCAGCACGCAAAATACATCATCCCTCAGTAGATAATTATGCAGGGCATCAAACTGCTCTGGTTTCAATTCCGATATACTCCATGATTTCTTTGTGTACGGTTATGCACTCGGAACTACTCGGATGTCTCCGCACTCGACAATAACTATGTTGTTAGTATGGAGCTTGCGGAATCAGCCGAGGATTGCCGATTGACGGTCAACCAATCAGCGTTTTCACCAAACTTTGGTGAAAAATTTTGAAACATGGATTCGATTGGCTTATATAAACTAGGTCAAACTATTTTCGTCAGAGGTAACTTGACACGATGAAGATAGGCTATAGTGAAGAGGTTAGTGTCAAGTTATCTCTGAAGCTCAGGGTGACTGAAATATAGCTTTATTATTTGTTTGTGAGGTTAGTTTGGATGTCTAAGCTGGATCAAGTCCGTGTTCAAATTCCTATCAAGCTGTGCAGGAAAAAATTCTTCCTTTGTTTCTCTAGCTCCTCAATAAACCTGGTGTTCAGATTGTATCTAGTACCCCCAGGTCTGCGGGAGCTGCTCTTTGAAACTAATGCACAGGTAGATTTTTACCTGAGATAAATATCGCCAGCGAGAGTGCGTTCGATACTCGCAAGACAAAGGCTACAGTAGAATTGAATGCCATTTAACCCTCTAATTAAGAGGTAAAGGAAGTTCCAGTTAGATGGATGATTAAGATAGGACTTGTAAAGGTAACAGGCATTGCATACCTCAGTTTAATAAAAGTATGCAAGACGGGGTGTCAGCGGTTTAATAAAATAATTTGAATTTCACAAATAACATGGACCTCATTTGCAATAATCAACAGTACCCTTAAGTCATTCAAATGCAGTGTTTTGTACAACTTGGGATAACCGTAATTAAATCCTTGTTAAAGAATTGACTAGACGGGAAATGGTTTTACACAGCATCAAGAGGATTTAGACCCCTCGGGTAAGAGATTTGAATGAGTAAAAACTTTTTTTATCAGAAGCCAGAAAGGTCATCTTATGGGTAGACAATGCAGCTGAGTTTGACAGCTCCGCCGGTGGCATGATTGTTGTCATCGGACCACGTGACCACGTGGCTCATTAACTCCCAGACCGAGCAAATAGGACGTTTTTTAAGGTCCAAAATTTACAAAATGAGTTTTTAATTTGTGTATTTGGATAAAGATATCGTTAGTTGGGCATGTTTTCTGAAGAAAATGATCCGTTCTGTCGGAAAACCTTTAATTAACAGTTTCTGTTGTACATTAAGTTGAACATTTTTCTTAAACTGTACATACGGAATGCATATGTATATTACAGATTCAGTTGCATCGGACATCTCACTCTGGAATTAGGTTCTTGCTTCTCTTGCCTTGCTTCTTATGGTTCTTCATATTAAACTTTTGTCTTTCTATCAGTTTTGACCGTTGCTCTCTGGTAACACAGCATCTGGGACCTAAGAGTATATAATATGAACCATTATTTCATTAATTGCAGAGTACTGGTTCAAACAATAAGATTATAATCTATGTAATACAAGCTATTCTGTTTTGAGGCCTTGTTAGGAACGTCCCTAAATACAACCAGCATTCATCTATATAAAATTTGAACGTGTACGACCTAGAACCACATTCAACAGAATCCGATTTTCTTGTTTCAATCTAAATATTGATATGAACTTAAAAAAAGTTCAAACTAAGAACAATTCGAGGTGATAAATAAGCGACCCCAACATTTTTTAATTTAAGTATCTATTTATTGAACTTTATATACTGATGATAAAACCATTGTCTATTGGATTGTCGTATTATATTATAGATGTACACTGTATAGTTACTTACAATAATTTGTATTTATATACCATTGTATTACTGTTTTAACAGTTAAATTAAAAAAAAGATTAAAATGTTTGAGGGGATTGTTCTGCTCAGATCGCTTTTCCAGCAATGCCCTGTCTTAAAATAGAGTAACTTCAAGTTGTTCTCTGAGCACGTACCGTTTTTATCTTGGTGCATTGCAATGTGGCTCTAGGACATGATATCGTCGCATCATTTGTATCAATGTAGACTACATTTAGTTGCGTTTTGATGTTACTTGTCAAGTAGTATTCTATACCATCACTCCTGAATACCCTCACTTTAATATCAACCCTCCGTTATAACGTCGTTAAAACCCATGTGTTTGGCACACTACTATTAATATATCATCTGTTTAGTTTTTGTTAAATATTTAATGGAAGACGTTAAATATTTAATGGAAATTCCTCACCTCATCCTCAGTGATTATGGTATTATAAAGAAGTACTATGTAGGAGGTATATTATGATACTTTATTAAAACACAGACAATGTTCTGATGTCAGCTGTGAAGCCCTTGCATCCATACATTTGATTATGCAAATGTATGTTTGTCTGACCAACAGACAAAAGTGGGTTTTTAACCACGTGAGGATGTCAAGAATTTAAAAGTTGGCCCTGTCGTGGGTCCTCTAATGTCCACGGTGGTAGGAATCGCTGCCAGAGCCTTTCCTTGCAGGGACAAGGCGTGCATTAAAGCAATTGCAATCCCGAAGCCTACAGGTCTCCCTGAAAACCGCTCCTGAATACAGTGTAGGGGATTCGTGTACATTCGGTCGAAAACCCCTGACATCGCGATCGCTCGTGGGTTTCCGGCCAAATTAAGGAGTTGGGATCATCAATTGTGGGACATAAGCCATGTTTGTTAAAAGAAATGTGAGGCCTGGAGTATTCGTATTTGACAAGGCATGTGTTTACATTTCCATATCCCGATTTATGTTCGCGTTTACTCTGACATAGCGTTGATAGGCCTATTGTATTTTTTGTATTGTACTGCTATATCCTTAAAAGATTAAATGTGATACATACGTTAAGCACTAGACGGGACTTCATATAATGTACTCAGTCGAAAACCGGTCCATTAACAAATGTTTGTCAACTCGTTATCAGAGTATGTGTGTGTGTGTGTGTGTGTGTGTGTGTGCGTGTGTGTTTGTGAGTGTAAGTGTGTGTGTGTGTGTGTGTGTGTGTGTGTGTGAGTGCGTGTGTGTGCGGGCAAGCCAGGGAGGGCGTACTCTACAGAGTTTTTACCCATCCACACCCCCATCTTCACTGATCAATATTAAACGTGCAAGGATGCCTAGAGAAGTGACATTTTCATTCTTACCCCTTGGCAAGTATTATGTTCGAATGCCCAAATACCATATGGGCGCATTGTCTACACAGTGAAATATTTGCATGCGTCAGCGACTAACCACGTTTGTTATTTGACAAAAGTTCACCTGAATTACTCTGTTTATAGCACTGGTTAAATTGGCTAAGCAGTGGAAGATGTGCACCTTCATATGGTACCGCGGGGTGAAGTACCAATTCAAAGGGGATGGCACTTGTTTCACAAAGTTTTGTTGTAATTATTCAATATCAACCAGGGCTCCGTATCTCGAAAGGTTCGCTATGTTGCGCACGTGCGCACGCGTCTCGATTCCATGGCCCTGTATCTCGAAATAGAATCTGTTATGGAATCGAGACACTTGTGCACGTGCGCAACATAGCTAACCTTTCGAGATACGGAGCCCAGAACAGCAGGTGTGATTTACTATGAATTGCGGTAGAGAAGTCACCGTCAAAACACAATCAAGTACCATGGTCGCAAAATATCTAAAGCTCTACTCGATGTATTTAAGCGATGGCAGTTTTAATGAGTTCGTCTTTGAATTTGAATTTGAATCCGAAATCATCTTATATTGAATTCTAAGTATTCGACCTTTTTGGTATGAAAATCAATTGATTTTTGTGCAGATTGCTGAACTTAAGGACTCTAATCAAAGAGCCCGAAGCCCATGTCGTCGTCGGACTCCTCAGACTCTTCCTTGGTTGCCGGAGCCTAATATTTCATGAATATGAATATTTCGAATAAAAGTGTAATGTTGTCCTGGATGTTATGTAATTTTGAGCAGGGTGTTACAATATGAAATACAGGTAACAAAATGCGAGATCGATAGTTTATATAGAACATTTAATTGTATCTCAAATTTTAATTATATATATATATATATATATATATATATATATATATATATATATATATATATATATATATATATATATATATATATATACGCACACGCAATTAATATATATTAAAATTGGAAATCGAGAAAACTACAGCCAAATGTTCGATATGCCTCTACCTTATTTTTCTATTTCGCTCTTTTAATGTTCATGAGTGCCGACATTGATGTTTGTTTGTGCAAGATGTGGTGCTTAACGACGATTGAAAAATCACAGCAGAACTGAAATACTCCTTATACTTCATTTATCCGAGCTGCGGATTAAGCAATGAATACCGGTATACGATAATAATATATTAAAGAAGAAAGCCTTTTGTTGTTTCCACACATTGTGGCATATTGATAAATACCTAGATTTACGCTTCATCGAATAGGAAAATAGAGCCTGTTCAAAGGAAATACGAACTTGCCCCTAGAAGATGTTTATATAAGGAGTTTTTGGCGCCCAAAAGAATGAAAAAAAAATAGAGATTGTTTATTGATTTGACATGATGCTGAAAGTTTACAGACCCAAAGTGGCATAAGTTAACACTTATATCATACATGTATAATTGTGTTCTAATATATATAATACACCACAGAAAATAACTTAACCAGGGACGAATGATCATCAGGAAAAAACATTTTAATACTTATATAAATATAGGGGAATACATCAGATATACATGTAGATTTATACAGGTAGTGGTATGAGAGTTTTCCCTTCCACGTACCCCCATCTAAGTACCCCCGGCTCCTTCATTTCGTGGTTGTATTATAACAAAATAACAAATATATTTCTAGATACACAGATAAATAGACTGTTCTTTTTAAGTAAACGAACGGTTATCCTGATGTCTTTAAATCATTTTAACTCTTTCCAATACATGAACGATATAAATGTTAATTATTGCTAATATACTCCGCTGGCAAATTATGTGTCACCTTACTTTCAGGTAATTGATAACTGATAATTGATCTTGTACATTCTGGAAGTGAGTGGATAAACATTGACCTACCACCTACCATTAACATTCTCCAACAACAATAATATTTTTACATGCAGCCACTGAGTGAAAGCGAACATTTTTTTACCCAAGCAGTTAACATAGGAGGGAGATTTTACCCGCCGAATTGCCCAAAATTTGGGTTGCTCATACTGCAAACATGACTCAAAGCTGCTTCGAGTAGGAAGCTCATTAGCATATTTGAAATATGCTTCTATCATGCTGCTAATCTACTGCATTAATACTCCTCTTCTGTACAACCCTCTGTAAATTTTGAAGTAGAATTGCAGTAGGCTATACTGCATTTCTACTGCAAATATGCTCCACAACACTACTGCATTAATGCTTCACATTATGAGCCATCATGGGCTGCTAGCGGATTTTATTGAAGGTAGTTTAAATGGCAAAGGAAGCAGCAGAGGAAGAAAGACGGTGACAGTGTTCGACTACTATCGACAAAAAGAAGAAGACGGCACAAAAATTATGTTGGGCTCAAAGGAAGGGCTGAAGATTGGGATGGATGAAGTGACAGACTTTAAACCTGCCTCGCGGCAGACAACCAAAGGAGAGAGAGCATCAACATTGTCTAGACTTGATGTGTGGCTAAAATAATTAACAATTACGACTATCCTAGAGTAGTGTTTACTTTTGCGTGTCACATATAACGTTAATTGATTTTATATTTATAAATGCACTCAACAACTATCCACTGCAATATGCAGCTATACAATCTAACACCTTGATTATTTTTGTATTGTCAAAATTTTGCATAGCGTTGACATTTTATTTTTGTTTTTGATTGTAACACCCAGTTGTTTAATATCTGAATAGTGTTGATATTTTACACTATTAAAACAAGCTTTCATCTTTACCGTGCTATGGATAAGCGTACAACTCCATTTATACATGTGCAACAAAAAAAAAAAAAATGAAAAGCATACTACAAGAAGAAGACGAGGCCTTATTCAATGTCCACAGCTGAAATCAGACACAGAATCAGAAATCAAAAACCTTTGTTAAACTCAGTATCAGTGTGCATGTGTGTTTCTTTTTTTATGCCCTCAGCAGGGTTGTATTCGAATGTTAATCCTCTGTGCTCATTGAGGATCCAGACAAATATTTGCTTTCATCAGCGACTAACCGTGTATCTAAGGAAGATTAAGCAACGAAAACAAGCTAATATAATACTAAATAATTTGTTGTTGATTCTACACAATGCGGCATAGCTTCAGTGCGCTCAATCGAAAATAATACAAGTGTGTTCATAAAAGAAATATAGACCTGCCCTTGAGATAAGGGTTACACATAACCAACAGGTGATTTTGGCGCCCAGATTTTACTTTAAAATAAAAAAGAAACATGGATTGATTATTGATCTGATCGATGTTGAAATTGCCTAAAATTGCTGTCAATAATGATTGATATGTCTAGGATCCGCCCTTTTTCCTGGAAGAAATACCAAAGATATTGCGTTATATGAATATCAAAACAATGGGAACTATCCTTAAGATATTCGTAGCGTGTATTTATTTACAAAAATATATTCATAAAGGGAGAAAACCCTCTCATACATTTTTGTTTTATTTTCCATTGGTAAACATCCTTTTTTTGCAATGGATATTGTGCAAGATGCTTTCTTGTTATTCACAAAAACACAAAGTAACTTTTAATCAATATAGCGATCAATGTTTGTATTTCAAATGTCAATCACCGGTAAGCATGCAGTAGTTTACTTCGTCATTGACTTATTGAATCATAAAAAAATAATTGATATTTGTATGTGAATTTACTAATACTTAAATACAAACGCTCTAATAGATACTATAAATAATGCAAACATACAAGGGTATTTCGTAATAAGTATACCATATACATATATCCTAATGTGTGGAATACATTTCAGAAAAGAAAGGAATTGTACAGATAAGTAGTAATAAGTGAAGTAAAGAGGAGGATGAAAATGCCCTTAAACTTAGTATATTTAATATTACAACTTCAGACGCCTGGCTATAAGTAAAACGTCTTTGTAGTCTCTTGGTAGATGTACTTGTATTTTCTCCGTATCAACATTATTATCAATTTTCAATATTCTATTTATTCCATGCGATGAGTTACACCTTTTTTTCACAGAAAAATCACGTTTTATCAACTAATGATTGTAGAACCGTACAGTCTATATCTAGGTACATTCATAGCACAATGTCTAAGTCATCAAAACAACTTTAATTCACACTCATTTGATCAGGAATCTTATGATCATGTATATATATTTTAACCTTTTCGCGCACAGCAACCTTCCATATGCGTTTCAATCCCATTTTGTTTCCTTCCGTGTAGATAAAGGTTAACACAAGACTAGGGAGGGAAACGGTGACAAAGGAAGCGATGCCCAGACCGATGAATGGCAAATCTGCTTCTTTATGAAAATCGACCAATATAATAATCAAAAAGATGCCCAGAGCAAGTGTGACACTTGAGGTGATGCACGCCTTTGCCAAGGCTACATCGAGAGGAAGTAACTGTTTATAAATGGACTCCCACAGGTCTTTAGGAATACTCTCCCATCCGTTGTCATCTGATCTGTATAACAGAATGGGTGGTTCATTGTCTTTCTTGGGAGTAGAATTTTCCTCTTCTTTGCTTTCTTTAAGACTTTGATAATTTGAGGCTCTTGAATTTTTTGCCAATAAAGGTGAAACCTCACTAGGAGCGTTTGTTTGTACGCGTTTTACATACATTGGGCCATTTGTTGAGCATTCTTTAAATACAATCGCTTTCAATACACGGTAATTCTCCAATACATCATGAAATGGATGCCAAACATAATATAGCAATGATAACCATAATATAGTAAACGGTATTACAATTTCGTAATTTATAATCGCGCCAGCTAAAGTCATAATCATCACTGAAATTATGATAATTGAAGAATACACATGCAGAAACGTTAAATAAATAAAACCAAAAACTGGAACTACAGAAATGACAAACATCCGTCCGCGTGTTCTGTTAGACACTGTCTGTAGTATCTGTTGCTGTAATAGCAAAACACCATTAATAAGTGACAAAAGATATATTATGAAAATAAACCCTATCGTGAATCTGTACAACGACTTCAGACCATTATCAATTTTTAAACATGAGATGATTTCCTTTATCAAATCTACAATATATAACGTGTCTCTTTTCATATTTACTTCAAGGGATATATAATTACCCATGTAACTATGAACGGTACAGTTAAGGTTTAGGTCTTTCTTTGGGAGTAGCAAAAGCATTCGGAAAAGTCTATGTCTTAATTTTGTCATCATTTCAGCTGCTTTTTTTTGTTCTTCAAAGTCAGTAGTCGATTTTACAGTGAAAACTAGGATTACCGATAGTAAAGAATACAGTGCATAAAGTACAATTAAAAAGATAAAATTCGCTTCTTGAAGAATCGTATTATCTTTGTACTTCACGAATTCGATGCAAATCCGGAATATAATAGCTATATGGGCGATAGGGTGGTTAAAAATTAGACTGGTTGAAATTGTTGGTATTCGGCTTTTTGGATCTAATGAAAACAATTTACCTAGAGGGGATTTTGTGTCAGGACCATTGATTTCGAATAACTCCATGTTTGCTAGAAATTTTGGAGAATATCGAACAGAAAATATCTTCGGAGACAATGATACATAGAAATATTGTGCAAAGCACAGATAAATGGGCAGAAAGAAAATTGCTGCAGACAAAACTAAAGCTGAAAGCGTGTTACTTTTTTCTATCGAAAAATCGACCGTTGAAACATTGGAAACACTACGGCATTTGTAATTGCTTAACTTGTAGTTGGTGAAATCGATCGTATTATAACAAATAACACTGTCCTGCAGATGATATTGTGTACGAGCCATTTCACGAACTGTATCTAGATACAACGTTGCTAAGGTACAGAATTGCTCTGTCACATTAAGGTTAACCCAGCATCCTTGCTGCACTTCATGTAAGTCAATGTTGAATTTCCGTACGCCGTGTGAAAGAGTCCACAGGGACATCTCCACGAAACTGTATTCTAATGACAAGAACAGTCGTCCAATGTCTCCATCAGTCCAAACCCAGAAATATTTCCCAATTTCATCACTTCTATTTTTAGTTCGCCAGAACTCATCACTGTAATATGGCCGGACTATGGGATTCAAACGAATAAACCGGGTGTTAGAATCAGAAAGTTCGCTGTTGATTTGTTGTAAGCTCTCTGCCGTCATGTTTAACTGACAGTTCGAATGGATCAAAAAATCCAGGCAGTTCACGTCTGGGGTAATGTCCTCAGCCTGTGCTATGGAAAAGTTGAATTGAAATACGAGGAAAATGAAAAACATCGGTAATCCTATATTTTTCATATCTGTAAAAAAAAAAGGAAAGACTTTTTCAATTGAAAAATACCACCAAATGTGATTAATCGTTCACTGCAATGTTCACCAAAATCCCGGGCTATAGGTTACTACAGGTCATTAAACATGTTTAATTAGATATATCTATGTCTTTCGTAAACATGTGCATTTTTAATCAAGGTCAAGTCACCTCCAAAAGAACAGTTTTTATCATTGTAATTCACTAAAGTCCACATACCTGTATTTATGTCTGTATTATGTCGTCAGCTGAAAAGTTTCACCAGTACGTTAAGGGTGTCGCAACTCAACGTCTACAGAGCCAGGGACGCGTCTATTTAGTAATGCCAATGCTTTCACTTCAACTTCCAAACGGTGAGTAACCACCAGGCGAGCAAAACAGCACTTTATGTTAATACCTGGGTAAACAACCCAGCACTTCCTTTGTTAAAACTACATAGCCTTCAGGCTTTATTTTTGGCCCGTGTAAGGTCCGTGTATGGCGGGGCAAAGTGATTTCCATTTCGTCAGAAAATTAAAAAAACGTCCGTTTTTCATTTTCATTTGATTAAATGTCAAAATTAAATGGAAAATCAACCTCGATCTTAGTTTTTTCTTTTAAAATGAAAAATGGAAAAACGAGATTATTTTTCGTTTTTTCCGCTTTTTTATGACATAAAAAAACAAAACAAAACAAAAAAAAAAAAAAAAACGACAGATTTCCAAACGTGATAGAAAATAGAAACATCCACTGTTTTCCCATGTCAAGAGTGTGAAATATATTAGATAATACGCTCTTTTCTCCTTCTGTGAAGAAATGAAGTATCGAGTCATGTTCATTTTTTTTTTTTTTTTTAATTTTTTTTTTTTTTTTTTTTTTTTGCCATTTTAATTTCAATGGAAAAACAGTCGTAGGACCACCGTTCCTAGGAATTCTGAATTCTGGATTCCTACGGACCTCGGTTCCAGGCGGACCTGCATTCCGTTCACACCGGCAGTGAAAATGTTTCAAATCATCGCTTAGAAGCCGATAAAGGGGAGTAATGTGACGATGTAAGCTACATATCTGAGTCTAAAATGTTTGTGTTCATCAAGGTCCAAGAGTGACAAAGCGACATTTTGTGAGAAATTTTAATTATATTTGTATAGGCCCCTAATTAGGAAATAAAATATTGGTGGTATTGTTATCTATCCAGTACAGCGTGGCGTAACAGGCTAACTGCAAACCCTCAGATCAGCAGGGGCTGATCCAGAATTAGGGTGCTTTCCCAGAGATTTAGATCTATCTAAAGATTAAACTTTAGATCGACCTAACTCCCTGAGGGTTTACGCTTAATTGCAGTCAGCCGAGCGGGCACCATAGTTAATTACCTCCTTACAGCTTTTAGTAGGCGGGGCAGACGCTTAAGCCGGCCAAGCTGACAGTAATCTGGTGAGACTCCCCACAGGGATAGGTCGATCTAAAAATCTATGGAAATGGGGTGTTAGACTCCGTTCACATGGAAAATCTATTTTCTAAAAATCTATTTTCTATTCGCGGTATCTAGTGATCACTCTGAGCGCAGCCGAGAATTAATTACAGCTTTGGAAGTAACTGGCTCGCGCTGCCAGTAATTACGCCGAGGGGTATTCAGGGCACAGACCGTGATCACAAGATACCGCGAATAGAAAATAGATTTTTAGAAAATAGACTTGTCATGTGAATGGAGCCTTATTTCAAGCTAACGTTCTTGACCGTTGCCTCGCTTTCGAGATATTAGACCTCGGTCATGCCTCGGGAATAGAGGTAACACTTGTTTAATTAAGTCCGAAAAATGTAAGGGACTAGAATACACCAATGATGCTAAAATACATTCAATAATAAAAAAAAGCATTGCTCGCCCTTGTGATAATGTTTTGATTTTCAGAACAGGTGTCATAGTCGAATACGATGGATCACCTGCCACTGTTTACTCAGACATTCGCGATATTTGCTGGAATTCGCAAGCACAGTAAGTGAACAGCTGTTTCTTTTATGAACGTACAGTGTCTGTGATAATTTAGAACTGAGTTGACACGAGCTTTACCTAAGTGGACATTGGGTTGCAACATACTAAGGTAAATGTTGACACATTCTTGTCGGTGATGAGACCCATTTTCAATTTGTTTCTTTAAATGTTGATAAACGGTTATTGATTATGATGCATGGGACCAGAAAATTAGATGATGGCTCTGTTGTAAATCTGAAAAACAGTGCACGTTTACAGATCCATTTTACTTACCACAAGGACTAAAGCAGAACCAACAACATCAACGTCATCAGCAACTTGTTCATAATTGCAAAATTCGGTACTCAGTGTTTATAATACTGTCGAAGGAATCCGTAAAGCAAGTGTAAAGTCTGCGAAAAGCATGGCCTTTATATATACCCCAAGCGTCTTGTAGACGTGTCTTTCGTTGCCAATATCAACATCATTTCGTTGATTTCGAGGCAATTAAAAAAGCACATTTTTAACCCTTCTCTTTATTAATCCGTAATTTGTCATCAGCGTTCTTCATTCTTTTGTGTTAAAAAAATGCAAATTTGTTACAAAATCAACGAATGTTTGTACAGCTTGGGTAAACTAGTAAACAAGGTTTTGCGTCATGCAGTGTGTGACTTTATGTATACTGCAAATGTACATTTTCGATTTCTCTCTCTTCTCTTTCTGTCTCTCTCTATTTTTGCACCTTCTCAGAAGTGATATTTATGAGTCTAGGAGAACTCCCACCCGGACAATTCCCCCTACCTCACAATTCCCCTGCGGCAAATCCCCTTCCCCGAAGACTATTCCCCGACAAGACACCCCCTTCCCAGAAAAAAGAAACACTTATTTTGCATTGCCTATTTGGGGAATTTGAACATTTTTTGAATATCTTACTGAAAATAGGAAAGGAGACAGAAAATGAAATAAAAACAAAGGAATTGCCTCTTAATTACAGGATGCAGAAAGCTCATTAAAACCACATTTACACTGGACGGCGTCTTTTCGCGTCCTTTGTGCGGCCATGAAACTGGCTAGGTCGCCGTTGGACGACTAAATAACTCTAAATAACTCTAAGAACGTTCAAGCATCACCGAGGACACCATGGTCGCCTCGAAGTTTTGAGCATGTACAAAACAATCTCGCAGACAACGCGATGGAGGATGGACGCGGAGAGAACGCACAGGCATCGCTTTGGTCGTAGAAAGAAGGCACAAGCATCACTTTGGTTGCAGAATGAATGTTCAAAGATAGGCCACTTGTTGGCACATTTAGTATTTTTCTTTTACTCCCAAATGGGGACGTACTAGGGTATTTTTCACCAGAGACAGGACATCTTAGGGTAACAGATAAAAGTGGTCTCATTCCAACCTCCATTTTTTTCTAGAATTCTTAAATCGATTTTTGAGCTAATTTTTAGAACAAATATTTTGCTTTTTTTATAAGATGCAGTTCTTGTCGCAATTTTTGCTGAATGCGACTTCAAAAACAGATTCAAAAATTCAATGTGGTGTCAGTTGTCCTTTTCTGTCTTTGGCGCCTGTCCACCTTCTTATAAGAACAGCAATGATCATCTGGCTTATTATCAGCCCATGCAGACCTTGCTTAACAGTAGTTTGAAAAATGATGGTTATTCCTGATTATATTTTCTTTTTCTGAAGATGTTCTTACTTTGGTGACCGGGTTAGAACTGATCATAAAAAAACATTATAGAGAGAGAATATAACGTTCATCGGTCTAGAAGATCGTAGAATGGTTGCGACTGACCGCCGACGAAGGTACAAAGAACGCGGGCAAGGATGCTCAATAGTTGCTCAAACCTCTAAATCGACACCGTGGGTTACAGGGGACGCACAAGGGAGGGAGGCAGGTCGCTCAGAGGACGCACAGGTCGCTCAGTGAACGCGCAGGTCGCTTGCAGTTATACACAGATAACAGTGTTTACAAGTAAAATCAAGATTTGGTCGTTCAAAGGACGCACAAGGGCACAGAAACATTTATAATGAGACACGATTGCTTTGGCGACTACTGAGTGTCCTGACCATATTTTTTAATCGAAGAAGGGACGCAGAAAAGACACAGTGCAATGTAAAGACACAGTCCAATGTAAGCATGTGTTGGTAAGTAAACGGTTAGTGCAAATACCAATTACGTATTTCGAACAGATGGCTCAGAGAGTTGAAATATTTATGTGATATCCGTGACAAAACGCCTGTTTTTCATTGTTGAAACATTTGTGAACACAAAGCTAATACAATGTAATTCACCATTGTCTCTCATTACATTAGCTGCATGTGAATACAAATGTTTCCTCTTGGTGAGTTCGCTTATAAGAGAGTCCCATGAGGGTAGTGAAACTGCGTCGCTGAAAAGGTACCCGTCGACCTGGTTATTTGTTGAAATTTAAAGAGTAAACTTATGCCATCTGATAACGAAATTTCAGAACGTTTTTAACAACATTACCTTTCAAACCTGAAGTTTTTCAGGGTAGCGCTTTCATCCTAGCTTAAAATTCAACCGATCCTCCATATACTATATCTTATCAGTTATTTAATAGCCATGACGTGAATGGTCACAAATGGTTAGAAATCTATGAAGTGTTATAACCCCATTTACACTGGACGGCATCCTTTCTGCGTCCTTTCTGCGACCATGAAATTGGCATCGCTGTGGTCGTAAAAAGGAGGCACGAGCATTGATTTGGTACCAGAATGAATGCTCAATGATCTGCCAGTTGTTGGCACGTAAAGTATTATTGTTTTTTTACTCTCAAACGGGGTCATACTGCTGGACGCAGAAAGGACGCTGTGTGAAAATGGGCGCTTTTCACTCTCCGAAACGAGCCTCCAGACTAAAGCTTGCAGCTAGCGAATTCAAACGTTTTTTTTTTTTTTTTTTTTTTTTTTTTTTCTTTTTCTTTTTTAATGAACTTGAGGACCTTTTTGTATCTTTTTAGTTGAGTCAACTTCAGTGGCATTAAAACAAAACCGAATTTTGATCGGGAGAAAAATAATTCTGATCAAGGGAGAAGTACATTTGCATTATGACCCCCGCGAACTTACAATAGTAACACTCCTTTCTCGCCTACGGACGTGACTTTTGATCTGTTTGATCTGTGAACGTGCATTGTTTTTCAGATTAACAACAGAGCCATCAACCAATTTTCTGGTCCCATGCATCATAATCAATAACCGTTTATCAACATTTACGGAAACAAATTGAAAACGGGACAAGAATGTGTCAACATTTACCTTAGTATGTTGCAACCCAATGTCCACTTAGGTAAAGCTCGTGTCAACTCAGTTCTAAATTATCACAGACAGTGTTCCTCTATGTTCATAAAAGAGATAGCTGTTCACTTATTGTGCATGCGAATTCCAGCAAATATCGCGAATGTCTGAGTAAACAGTGGCAGGTGATCCATCGTATTCGACTATGACACCTGTTCTGAAAATCAAAACATTATTACAAGGGCGAGCAATGCATGTTTTTAATTGAATGTAATTTAGCATCATTGGTGTATTCTAGTCCCTTATATTTTTTTCGGGCTTAATTAAACGAGTGTTACCTCTATTTCCGAGGCATGACCGAGGTCTAATATCTCTAAAGCGAGGAAACGGTCAAGAACGTTAGCTTGAAATAAGGCTCCGTTCACATGACAAGTCTATTTTCTAAAAATCTATTATCTATTCGCGGTATCTTGTGATCACGGTCTGTGCCCTGAATACCTTGCGGCGTAATAACTGGCAGCGCGAGCCAGTTACTTCCAAAGCTGTAATTAATTCTCGGCTGCGCTCAGAGTGATCACTAGATACCGTGAATAGAAAATAGATTTTTAAAAAATAGATTTTCCATGTGAACGGAGTCTAACACCCCATTTCCATAGATTTTTAGATCGACCTATCCCTGTGGGGAGTCTCACCAGATTACTGTCAGCTTGGCCGGCTTAAGCGTCTGCCCCGCCTACTAAAAGCTGTAAGGAGGTAATTAACTATGGTGCCCGCTCGGCTGACTGCAATTAAGCATGAACCCCCAGGGAGTTAGGTCGATCTAAATTTTAATCTTTAGATCGATCTAAATCTCTGGGAAAGCACCCTAATTCTGGATCAGCCCCTGCTGACCTGAGGGTTTGCAGTTAGCCTGTTATTCTACTCTGCACTGGATAGATATCAATACCGCCATTATTTAATTTCCTAATTAGGGGCCTAAACAAATATAATTAAAATCTCTCACAAAATGTCAGTTCCTAGGAACGGTGGTCCTACGACTGTTTTTCCGTTGAAACTATAATGGCAAAAAATGAACATGCTTCGATACTTTATTCTTCACAGAAGGAGAAAAGGGCGTATTTTCTAATATATTTCACTCTCTTGACATGGGAAAACAGTGGATGTTTGTATTTTCTATCACTTTTGGAAATCTGTCGTTTTTTGTTTTTTATGTCATAAGAAAGCGTAAAAAACGAAAAAGAATCTCGTTTTTCCATTTTTCATTTTAAAAGGAAAAACGAAAATCAAGGTTGATTTTCCATTTAATGTTGACAAATAATTAAATGAAAATGAAAAAAGGCCGTTTTTTCATTTTCTGACGAAATGGACATCACTTTGCCCCGCCATACACGGACCTTACACGGACCAAAAATAAAGCCTGAAGGCTATGTAGTTTTAACAAAGGAAGTGCCGGGTTGTTTACCCAGGTATTAACATTAAGTGCTGTTGGGCTCGCCTGGTGGTTACTCACCGTTTGGAAGTTGAAGTGAAAGCATTGGCATTACTAAAGAGACGCGTCCCTGGCTGAAATGTCTGTTAAATTAAAAAAGACACCACCGGATATCAACAAACTGACACATAATAAACAAGGATGCGCATGCCTAAAAGCATGAGTGACTACCGCGTACTGTAATTATCTAATGTAGGCGGCGCGGCCTGCCTCCACCAAGGGTAACAATCCTGTTTTGTGGGAAATTGTCCCATTCTTCATTAAGAACTTGGGGAAGTTGGTCAAGATTATTTGGGGATTGGTTCTCCTCCGCATTACAAACTCTAATTATTGCCACAGGTGCTCCGTAGGAAGAATATCAGGTCTCAAAGATGGTTGTTTCATCCTTTTAACATTGTTTCTGCAACAAATCACTTGCCTGACGAAAGCTGTGCGTTGAGGTGTGCGTTGCCATGATAAAACTGGGAGCATCCCAGATGTCACCTCTTTTAAATGGTGTGATGTATCTGTAGCGAATGTTACAGTAAAATGCCCCAATAACGTTATGTTCCAGAAGGAACAATGTAATAATAACATGGGGTTGATATACTATTCAAACGTGAACTAATCTGAAACTTAAGGCGATTAAAACCTATACATACCCTTCCAAGAAGTCTACTGCAACATGTCTTCAGACCCTCATCTGACCATCGATGGAATACAAGGAATGCCTTGATTCTTCAGCAAAACCAGCCTCCTGCCAGTGATGGTTGACCAAGTTCCGGTACTTCTGGGGTCAATGAATGTGATGTTCTCAACTGATATTTCACTCCATCTACTAGCGCTAAATGAGGAGTTAAACCCAGGATTCATCATGGCAGGGCACTTGCACACAACTCTCATCTGGCAAGCGATTTGTTGTAAAAACACCATGTTCCGAGAAAGGGGCAACCATCTTTGAACCCTGACATTAACACAACTACCTGTAAATGTCTTCTCATGGTAAAATAAGAAACATCGTGAGCCCAGTTTTAGTGCAATGCTACAGCCAAGTTTCAAAAAGTCATGGCGCGCGATCTATGAGGAAGGAGTATAAAGATTTTCTTTCCTCTGGGTATGCTTACCGTATGTAGGAATCCATGTCCCTCCCTACCCCGGTGTAACATGAAAATCTGACTCCCATGAAAATGTGACTCCCTAGTCAGATTTTCATTATGAAAATGTGACTCCCCAGTCAGATTTTCATAATGAAAATGTGACTCTCCCCATGAAAATTTGACTCCCCCTCCACAAAACTTCATACATCTAATTTTATTTGAGTATATGACTTTATCATGTAGTATGTAAAATGGATGATACGTTGGCACATTTTTTGTAGTTTGCAGTGAAAATTCAAATGAAAAAAATAAGAAAATTAAAAATGAGCACATAATGAAAATCTGACTCCCCCATCATAAAACTTTAT
>NW_019774121.1:0-19396 GCF_001039355.2 Lingula anatina
TAGAGGATAGATATACATCATAGTATATATGTAAATACCTAGTGAATACCAACCATTTGAAAAGGACAGGACAAAATGAAAAGTAGAAAAAGTAGAAAAATAACCTCTTGCTTACTGGTAGATACCTGTAGATATCATCAATATTCAGTTTAAATAGTACATGTACGGTATATACCTGTGTACTACATGTACTTGTAAGCGGTACGAACGAAGCGTTCTTGTACAGGTATATTCATTTTCACTACATTCGGATACTATAGATTATATGACGATGCAAAATGATACTAGTGTCCTGCAGCTGGTTGAAATAGAAATTTATAGTCCGGAAAAAAGACGCTCGGAATTCTGTAGGGAAAGTACACAGCAGGTTAAGATAAGCCAGTGTGACAAGAATGACTAGGAAAGGAGACATTTGGTAATTTAATACTAAATTTGGGTTTAATACCATAATTAACCTATGTACCAGTGTTTTATCTTGTTTTCCCGGTAAAGTACAATTTTCCTGTTACCAGTCCTCTGCTGGAAGCAAGTAATGACAAATAATATAAAATCAAGTAATATCAACAGGCAAACTATTATGTCAATCCAATTAATTTAATGGTATACCTTTAACAAGTTCATTTGTATAACCTCACCCTCTATCAGACATGTGAAATGTAAAAGTACATGTGCAGACCCGTAGCCAGCAATTTCAAAAGGAGGTTCTTTTTTCTGAAAAAGTGGACCTTTTTCTATAAAAACTTCATGTACCTAGACCAAATTTTACCCAGAGTGGACCTTTTCACAGCAAAAACGGCGGTTTTTTCGAGCTGAAGATAGGCTATAGTGAAGAGGTTAGTGTCAAGTTATCTCTGAAGCTCAGGGTGACAGATATAGATGTGCCCCTCAATTCAGGAAAATAATTCTTTATCAAAATTAAGGCCAGATCTCACAAATAACTGATCGTGATGACTTCAGCTTAAGAGTGGGGGTTTTGTTACCATTTATCCGACAGGTACAGGGAAGATCAGTAAATGTTGTTGTCCGCTCAAAATACACTGAACAAATAAAAAGCGTCTCATGTGAATTATTAATAACAGATGGATGTTAGATGTACATGTGTAATGTGTAGCTATGGACAGTGTGGACGGTAATCTTTAACACATTGGACAACAAAATTATCTTTGTATGATTAAATCTATTAATCTGGGTCTACGGCCCAGCCAGACGACAGGAACCTTAAAAAAAGCGTACGTCCTGAAAATTATGCGTGGAGTTGGGACCCAGGCTTAAATAACTTGCACGCAGCTAGTCTTTAACAAGCCAATGTTATTACAGAGCTAAATGTTTACTTTCTAAAATTGGAATTTTAGTTATAATGAAATTCCTTAGTCATTCACCTTTCAGCTGTTATGTGTTTTGGAATATATATTTTTCACATGGTATTGCATGTCACCAATACATTATATTTGCATTCTCCATTTTATCTCATAATTACATGACCTCATTGGCAAATATCTTACGTTTTAACTTTAACAACGAGACTAATAAATACGTTATATAACCCGACCGGTGCAGGGAAAAGGAATTTTTAAACATGTAGGGAGAATATCTAATTAATCATTTTTGCAGGGCTAATCCTGTGGAAAACACCTTTATAAATTGTAAAATTCTCTAAAGTTCTATATAAAGATCATTGTGTGCCCCTTATTATTTTATTGACTGTAAAATATGAATACAATTTGTTTTCATAGAACCCAGACGTTAACCATGGCAACAACTCTAGGAATACCCTCAGAAATCCCACGAAATGAAAAGGAAAATTATTTTCGCATGCGGCTGCTCTTAGAACGTGCAACCGACGTGCTTCGAGATGTTCTCAGGACTCAGCTACAAGCAGCTTATCCAGGACTATTTGATCCCAGTAAAACTGACAAACTGTTTGATATACTTGACAATCAACAAGTTAAGCACTCCTTGCTACTATTGAAAAAGAGAAAGGTAATTAACTCGAGTCAAATGAAACTCCTGTACCCCTCTGGCACCCCTTCAGCAACTGTGACAACGCAGGATTTAGATATTACACTTGCAGTTGTTTTACTAAGAAACATCACCAATCTGAACCCTCGTGCTAAATGGGAAAACCCACCAGCTTCAGATACATCCATAGAGGCCAACATCGGTAGAGTGAAGACCTACCGCAATAACCACATGCATGGAAGCCCTGGGATCAATGACACAGTATTTCAGGCAGAGTTTAATGCCTTCAAACACGTGTTGCTGTCACTATCACCAATATATACCAGTGATGATTACGAAAAACTTCTTATTGTACCACTGGAGGCTAAAGGTAAGTAATTTATAATGTTTAAACAACGTTCATTGCCAAAGAATGAAAGTGGTTCATAATTTTAAGAAACGTATTTTACGGAGCTGAACTATGCAACATTTTTATTAGTGTTGACTGTGCTTATTCCTACTGGTCTACGGTAAGGCATTCAGGCTAACTATATTCCCCTACCAAAAAGTCACCCCTTATACAATGCGTAAAGTGCTACAGATATAATGTCATTAACCAGTTTTATTTATTCAACTTCTAAAAGTGATTTTTCACAACACTTTACTACCTGTACAACAAACGAATAAGTCAGCCATACGTGTAGTTTAAAAATACTCATCGTGTTTAATATTTTGCAGTATTCTCTGGGTTGAAGGGCGCTCCTGACGCGTCTGTGCCTGGTATTAAATACATGCAGATTAACAACGTTTGCGTAGTGATTGCGTACCAGAGACAGTTTAAAAAAAGTTTATCCATCAGCTTTTCATTTCTTAGGATATCCCACAAATTCTCAACGGGGTTCTGATCTAGATTGGTTGATTTCATTTTTTTAAAATTTGCTTTCTGGTGTCGTTTCGAGAAATTACATTGGAAATGTTTTGATCATTGTATGCATTAAAAGGTAAATTGCCTGGAATATATAACATTTATTTTGCCTTTTGTGAAAGGGGATCCCCTTTGTATTTATATTGTTACATATGGTCCCAAGGAAATTTTCACCCTTCCCCCACTCTTGTGACGAAAATACTCGTGGCTAATGTGATTGTTATTACAAAAGTCTTTCAAAAACGTAGGAAGGTTCATTTTAGGTAATTCATATCAGAGAACCCACGTAGAATTAAATTAACCGATATAGAGTGTTTAACTTTCACTTCTGTGATACAACAGACATATATAATTTCTCGAAAATGGGGAAACGACACTCATGTATTTCCCCCGTCACACTTATTCGGAATCAGCAGGAGTGAAGAAGAATAAGCCCGAACGAAGACTTTTTAAAATTCGGACCACATTCGGGGGAAAAATTTCAAATTGATCTTAATTATTGTAAGAGTACCGTTGGAATACTCAGAATGCGCTTGAGTTCGCCTGGAATCATGAGTGCATTTTCGACTGTGTAGCTCTCAAAAGCAGCTCGAATGTAGTTGGAAAACTAGGAATATTTTTAATGCTGTAAGAAGAATGCTGTAGTAAGAATATTTAGAATATACTTTGAAGGGCGCTCTAGTGTAGTTCGACTGCTGCCAAAATTAATATTTCAGCTCATCCGAGGCACATTCGAAACATTCTGGCGGAGTATAAAATCCCCGTCACACTAGAGGCGGAATGATTAAGAATGGCGTCGGAAATACAATTCTTTGTGCATTCCTGGATATTCGTATAGCATTCTAAAAACAATCTAAAACTTCCGAGTGCATTCTAAATATTTTTACCCATTCTTGAGGCCGGCTCGAATGTTTTTGTCATGCAAAGACTTTCGAAGTGCATTCCAAGAGGAAATTTATCGAATGGCATTTGAACAGTATTCTAACTGCACTATGACTGCATTCTAAATATTCTCACGGCATTCCGACAGCATTCGAAACATTATGATCAGTTACCATTCCTGTGGCGTTATTTATACACTCTGGGCTTCGTGTTACATTCTAAGCATGTTAGAAAGTAATTTTAATTAAATGTTTTAGGTATTTCAGCTACATTATGTTTGGATTCGTTATATTTCCAACCATCATTGGCAGCCAAACCGGGGGCAGTTGACCGATTTGAGTTCGCTTCATACATCATTCGAGGCACCTTCTTACATACTTCTGCCTGTATTCGGCCAGCAGTCAAACCACACTCGTACGGCATTTGAACTTCATTCGGAAATGCAATTTGAAATTTCCTCCCGATTTTGGCATAATTTTTTCAATTAATTCATTCTGGCTGGCTCTAGCTTGATTCCTGCTGGTTCCGAATAAGTGCGACGGGGGCCTTAAGTCGCGTGCCAGTTCGAATATTCCTAGAATGTGATCAGAATGTTTCGAATGTTGTCGAAATGTCGTGAGAATATTTAGAATGCAGTCACAGTGCTTTTAGAATACTACTCAAATTCCATTCGATAATTTTCCACTTGAAATGCACTTCGAAAGTTTTTAACATTCAGGCCGACCACAAGAATGGGTAAAACTATTTGAAATGCACTCGGAATTTTTAAAATGCTCTTTGAATATCCAGGAATGCATAAAGAATTGTCTTTCCGACGGCATTCTTGTTCATTCTGCCTCTAGTGTGACGGTGGTATATAGGAGCCGATTTATAGTCTCGTGAAAATTGAAATTTTGTTATGAAAGAAATCAAACTAGACTGCAACTGGCTTCAGCCAGTGGCGGAGGATTCCCCTGTAAAATAGGCGTGGAAATGCTCTTACAAGGTCATGTGAAGGTCATGGGTTAAATTTGACCCCATATTCTGAAAGGACATGTGCGAATTGGGTGTGGGGGTCAACAAAACATCACTTTTAGTCTACTTCAATATTTCTCCACGAAATAGCCGAATGACCTTGAAAATGAGGGTCAAGGTCAAATGTGACATTTGATTTGGGGGTGTTGGGTATATGTTTGGGGTAGTTTACTACAGCATGTTATCACAAAAAATCAATATTTCAAGGAGAAATTGACAAAGTCACTATTTCTGTGAAATTATTAATATCTAAAAATCTATATTAAAAATCTAATCAGTCAATAGTCAATATTATTAGCGACTGCACTGGAAAGATATCTAGGGCAACTTTTTACATCACCGTTGTGGCTCTGTAACATCGGGTTTACCCCCTGCCGAGTGTCAACCTCCTGGAGCATATTTTGCAATAGGTTGACCTTGACCTGACCTACATTTCCTAAAATTAGGTTTCATGATATAGAATCTTTGTGTGACCTCACCTATGAAAGGATTTGTCAAAATGTTGAAAATTCTAGAAGATATTGCATTTTGAAATTTGCAAAAAAATTCACTTTAAAATGCTCTGTGACCTTGAAAATTAGGTCAAGGTAAAAAAAATTGGGTGGACCGGAATAACTTTTTATAGGCTACCAATATTTTTTTTTTCAGAATTAAAAAAAAATTTTTTTGACGAAAAATAATAAAAAGAATAATAACAGGAAAAACAATAGTATTCCCCTATGTGGAATCCTAAATACTTCCTAGTCATTATTGGGATATTAAGTTAAAATGAATATTATCACACATCATAAGAATACCGCCGTATTCGACCTATTTATTATTTAAATAGATATTTTGTAGATTGTGAGGGCTAATACGTCAGAGTTTTTTTTTTTTTTTTTTTTTTTTTCAGTAGTAAATAAATATACAATCTTACGGTTTTGGGGTTATGAATCAATCACACACACACACACACACACACACACACACACACACACATTTACATACTTGGACTCTCTTTCTCTCTCAGTAACAAAAATGTTAACAGTTCCAGTATTGTACACTCTTGCCCAAAATGGTTGGTACACGGAAATTTTGGTATGCATATCGCCCTGTTTCTTTCATTATTATTGATATTACCAAATTAATACTGTTTATATTGTTAAATATGTGAAGCTGGAGGATTGGTAGAGTCAAGGAGAAACAATGCAAATGTGAAAAAAGCGTTAATTTATTTATGTTTTTCTCATGCCCCCCAAAAAGAGTACTTTTTTAACGTAACAGTACCAAGTGAAATATTAAACATAAATTTATGCCGTGATTGATAATTAATATGAAATTAAGGGAAATTGTCAAGAAACATTTTCAGCGTTCATTATTAATCTAAATAGCGGGTATGCCCACCCCGAGTTTGTATAATGGCCGCCAGACGGCGTGGCATACTGTGAACTAGAGTTACAGCTCTTTGGAGAGGAATTCTGGTCCATTCATCTTGAAGGGCATCTCGCAGTTCATCTAGATTTGCAGGGGGAGGGTTTCTCCTCTGAATAGCACGACCAAGTTCGTCCCACATGTTCTCAATTGGGTTTGCATCTGGGCTTCTTGCTGGCTGGGGCATCAGCTGAATGTTGTTTTGTCGGATATAGTCTGCAATTAAGCGGGCTGTTTGGGGAGTTGGGTTGTCACGTTGCAATCTAAAACTGTCTCTGTATATCCCTCTTTCGAACGGCTCCAGGTTCTGCTGGAGAATGTCTCTGTATCTGGCAGCGTAAAGGTCTTCATCCAGAGGAAGCAATGGGCAAATATCGTTGCTGCAAATGGCACCCCAAACATGAACAGAACCACATCCAGTTCACTTTCCACTTGCTTTTGTCTTCTTTGTCCAAAAGTCTTTTTAGCCATGATAGTTTTAGTGCCTTAGTAAAAAGTTTAATTTGTGGTACCTTAGGACCTCCTTTTCGTGCTCAGACACTATAGTTGCTCATTTTATTTTTTCTCTTTTCCCATTCCAGATAAAGCTAAATGTGATCGTATCTATAGTTTTAAAGATGTGGTCTGGAGGGGTTTGGCAGGGCAGTTAGTATATGCATCAAGATAGGAAATATTAAAGTTTTAACCACTGTTCCCTTTCCTATTATTGAAAAATTTCTCAAGGACCAAACTTCCACGTATTTTTCATTTTTTCAATTTTTTTCTATAAAATTTAATTTCCCAATGGTTACTTTTTTCCAATTCGTATTTTATACCAAGCAACTTAAATGCACCTTCATGATTCCATTTTATTTCTTTTTCGGTTTGATTTTTTGTAACATCCTCTCTTGGCCCCAATCCATATTGCTTCTGTTTTTTCGAGATTGGCTCTCAGGCCCGAGCATTCGGAGAATGCAGTGATTAAATACAGGACCCTGTTCAAGGAGAACTCGTCGTCTCCCAGTATAAGAGTTGTATCATCTGCATAAGACGTAATAAGAAACTCTGTATTGTTTATATAAATTTCAGTTACGCCAGGTACTGTCTGTCTTAACTGTGGCCGAGAAAATTTCTAAACAAAGAAGAAAAAGATATGGGGACAGGGTTTTTTCCCTGTCGTAAACCCCTTTTTTACCTTAAAGAACTCCGAAAGATGACCGTTATTTTGTATTGTAGAGGAGATATCAGTGTATAAGGTTTTAACCCACTGTATCATGATGCGACCGAAATTAAAGGCGGACAAAGTTTCAAATATGAAGTCCCGTTCTAAGGAATCAAAAACCTTTTCGTAACCGAGGAGAAGTAGTAATCCGGGAATTTGTCTCTTTTCTGTTCTTTCTATTAAAGCTATATACCAGTCTGGTGCATTCACCCATGAATTGGCCTTTTACAAACCCAAGCTGTGTGTCACTTATCAGTTTTTTTCAAAAAAAGTTTCATACAGTTTGCAATGCAGGCTTAGGCAATTTTATAATCAACATTTAGCAGTGAGATTGGTCTTCAGTTATTTAAATATTTTGTTTTATCTTTTCCGGCCTTAGGGAGACAAGTCATAAGTCCTTGCCTTTAACTTATTAACATACATTGTCTAATGAACAAAACGTTGAATGAGCGTACAATGAATTGTTTCAAGTCGGACCAAAAGAATTTATAGAACTCCACTGTGTATCCGTCGATACCAGGCAATCAGTCATTCTTCATGTTATTAAAGCATTATGACATTCCAGCGTAGTAATTTCTTTCTCAATATAGTCGCGTTCTTCGTCAGTTAATTTATTAATATGGGGATTGTCATTTATCATATATATCTGCCTGTGCACTTCAGTAAGTTTCGTTTTATCTGAGGAATAGAGGCTTTCATAATATATTTTTGTTCCTTAATAATATTATTCAATTTTGTCAGTTCTGTCTTATCAGATGTGACTAATTTTGAAATAGTTTTTCGGTATAATTTCTCTTTTCTAGATTGCAGGAGTATCTACTACTTTTTTCTCCTTCAGCTTTCCATCTGGATTTTGTTCTGATAGTTATTCCCTTTATCTTCTCTTCTCTAAGTTCTTTTAGTGACATTTCTACCGATTTTGTATCTTACGCTATCGTAGTCCATATGTAATACGTCAGAGTTGTCTGGTTCTCATATCGAGTCATGTTGCTTTGTCCGTGTGCTGTACGCATATAGCCAGTCTAAACTGTTGCATTGGAGGTACGTTCAGTAGCACTTTCATGCTGAAACATAAATGGGTGGTCACGGTCCCCAAAGATATTCTTTCTAGTACTTGGATGCATTATTCTCATTATTCTCTAAGATTTCCTTTGGCAACCACCAGTTCTCCTACACCATTGAAAGAAATTACCAAAATTAACTGATAGCCTATAACTTGAATGTGGTATTTAAAAAGTTGTAGTTATCATACTGGAACCTTGTTGCAACCGATTTCCGACGGATTGCCAAAATATGCCAAAGCTTCTTATTCAGCCTGCGAAGTGATCGCAAGTGACTGCCAGCTAGTGTGCCACAATGTTACCTTAAGGTTGCAAGAGCAGTGTACCCCGGGCTTTCTGGCGGCTTTACCCAGGTTATCTTGCTCATGTGTCTGCTTGGTTATGATGCAGCCTTATCCACTAAATGGTTCTCATAGAACAACCTAAACTTCTGGTACATGTAGTTCTGCGGGTTGAACCTCCCTCCATTGTCTACCGCTTGGAAAATAATGTATCCCACTAATTAAGAAACTGCATATCAATATATAGTTGCCGTTGTGGTCACGTTAGGTAGCTTAATGTTCTACTACTCACACCCCCAATTTACACGACGGTCGTTATGTAATAGTGCAATTTAATCTATGGGTACTCTTGTAGTCATGTACATAAATGCGGTAGAGGTAACACTCTTTGGTAAAGGAATTTATTATACATTGCTTCCATCATGAGTATATGCAATTACAAATTAACTAAATCAGGCATACATATATTTGAATACAGTCAGGATCGAGCAATATAAACAAATTCTTGATATTGTTTGTGAACCAATTATTTTGAAATATACTATACTGATGACGTGTGGTTTAAGTACAATATGATTTGGATTTTGAATAAATATTTATTTAAACCATTTAATTATGTAATATTCCATAAATCAAAAAAATCTACGTAGATTGATAGGCTAACAAGGTCATTATTTCAAAAAGTTATAGTCCTGTTTATTATCATATTTTGATATTTTATTTTCAGTTGCCCCATGTCAGCTCCTCTCAGTACAGCTACCAGGAAAACTTGCTGACCTAAAAGGCCGTGAAGATTTGGTACAGCAAATACAGCAGCACATTGCAGGTGAAACCCGACTTGTTCTTCTAACTGGGATGGGGGGCATTGGGAAGACATCGGTGGCTATCGAGGTCGGGCATCGCAAGCAAAATGTTCTGTATATTGATATGAGACAAGTCACCAACCTAGAATCTGTGAAGTTATCTCTAGTTCAGTACTTCCACCCTACACGATCCCTGAAAGATTTATACAGTGACTATCACAATATATTGACACAGACTTTTTCTAGTTCAACTTCAAACACTGTTATAATTTTTGATAACAATGATGAGGTCATTAAGTCCAGTTTGCAAGAATTCCATAACTTGGTGCAAACCATTTTGAATTCAACAAAGCATATCACTTTACTATGTACCAGTCGTGAAGCATTCAGTCTTGTATCACATAAGATGGCTGTTGTAGAGGTACCCCCCCTTGATAAGGCACCCTCCATTGGTATCCTTTGGGAAGGAAAACCCAATAGTCCCACTGATAGTGAATCATTAGTGTTAGGTGAAATAGCGGAGAAATGCGGGGGGAACCCCCTTGCACTCAAATTATTAGCAGTTCAACTCAAGAAAAAAAATGCACAGAGAGTATTAGATAGGATGAAAAACAAAAATGTTATCGAAAGCCTTAAGGTTGCAAATCTTCCAGCTTCTCAAGAAATGATGGCATGCCTGGACATGTCTTATGAAACACTGAATACTGAAGAACAGAAAGTTTTTCGGGCTTTGCACATATTTCCTGTGCCATTTTCCTTGGAAGAAGTTTCAGAAATGTTAGAAATAGATGAGGATGAATGCGAATCTATCCTTGACAGTCTTTGCAACAAATCCCTCTTAAGTGTAGACCCAAGTTTCTATGACTTCCATCCCTTATTAAGAGCTTATGCAGCGTTTCAAGCACAGAAATATCCAAATGAAATAGAACACATACAAGAAGCGTACTGTAAACATTACATGAAGCAAACGCCTCTTCTGGTATCCGAATTTGATACCCTTTCCTCCAAGGAAACGTATGAAAAGGCCCTAAAAATACTTCCACACCTGAAATTTATAGCTTGTTTGCTATCTGATCAACTCGGCAACAAAAAACTTCATGATAAAGAAATAAGATTAAGATTTTTAAAATCACAAAATCTGTTTGTAATTGCATGTGTATTTCAAAATCTTTTCTTGTATGCAGAGGCAATAACATATTATGAGAAATCTCTTGAAGTTAAAAAAGAAATACTTGGTGAGAAACACCCTGATACTGCTTTGACATACCAGAACATTGGCAGTGTACTAAGTAAGATGGGTAGGTTTGCAGAGGCACTTCTATATCATAAGAAATCGCTTTTAATCAACAAAGAAATACATGGTGACAAACACCCTAATACTGCAGCACAATACCAAAATATTGGCAATGCACTATGTAACATGGGTAAGCCCGCAGAGGGACTTACATATTATGAAAAATCTATTGGAATCATGGAAGAAATACTTGGTGAGAAACACCCTGATACTGCAGTGGCATACCAGAATATTGCCACTGCACTATGCGACATGGGTAAGTACGCAGAGGCATTTACATATTTTGAGAAATCTCTTGGAATCATGAAAGAAATCCTTGGTGAGAAACACACTAAAACTGCTACGACATACGTGAACATTGGCGTTGCACTATATTTCATGGGTAAGTACGCAGAGGCACTTCCATATTATGAGCAATCTCTTGGAATCATGAAAGAAATACTTGGTGACAAACACCCTGATACCGCAGCGACATATCAGGATATAGGCAATGCACTACGTCGCATGGGTAAGTACGCAGAGGCACTTACATACTATGAGAAATCCCTTGAAATTAAGAAAGAAATACTTGGTGAGAAACACACTGATACTGCCGTGACATACATGAATATTGGCACTGCACTATGTTTCATCGGTAATTACATAGAGGCACTTACAAATTATGAGAAATCTCGTGAAGTCTATGTAGAGCATTTTGGTGCCATGCATCCCAAAACCATGAGTCTCGATAGTTTTGTGCGTGATGTAAAAAGAGGCATATTAATGATAGTAATCATGAATATGAGCAAATACATTGCCACTGAATTGATTGTCAAAGGAGAATATGGTCAGGGTGATCGATTCTTAAGTTTTATTGGTTGGGATTTCAAGCTCTATTACAAATTTTAGACATATGGAAGCTCCAACTTTTTTTCACATGAATGGTGGCAATAATTTGTATTACTGTTGGAATATTCACCATAAAATTAGAGATGATATGATAGATGATGCATTTTTTAAATCCATGTTTGCAATGTTTAAATCAATTTTGAATTAATTTGTACCAATTATCCCTGCCCAACGTGTTGAGCCTTGTCATCACGCCAAACACCATTCTGTATGATTATAAGATTTTCAGGCATCTTATCTGAACACAAATTGGGACAAAATATTGAGGTCTTCATCTCTGTATCACTGGCCATTCAAATTTCCACCAAACACTACGAGTTCTGTCCGGAAATAACAATTTATGCCCACCCAAACAATAACACTGATACATTTGCAACGGTCAAAACAAAGACTTAACGTTTTTTTTTTTTTTTCTTTTCTGGCACGTGCAGTATATATCATGTGAAATCTCCAAAATACTTTTATTAAGGTAGATCGGTCGTTACGTAATTTGACGATTGGCGCAATTTCAGCGCATCGTCAATCGTCTCTAACGACACTTCAGTCTGTTTTACCAATTTGAGAAAATAAAATAATTATCTGTAAGATAAACACACATTATCAACTTGTCTGTAAGTCTGTATGATTGATACAGATTTTCGACAACATTTGTCGACTATCACCCCATTTCCATAGATTAGATCGACCTACTTTAGATCGACCTAACTCCCTGGGGGTTCACGCTAAATAGCTGTCAGCCGGGCGGACACGAAAGTTAATTACCCCCTTTACAGCTTGTTGTAGGCGGGACGGACATTTAAGTCGGATTATCTGAAAGTTATCTAGTGAGACTCCCCGCGGGATAGATCGATCTAAAATCTATGGGAATAGAGCCTATGATTCCATACGACAACTGTAGCACGTTCGTACACTTGCCCTTCAAGAAATCGTCGGAATACTCCTTTTCCAATTTGAATTGGCACTAGAAAAAGTATGGCAGCTAAAGCTCACAAATTATGCACATATGTGCTATGTCATGTAAAGAATAAGTGTTGTAAATTCCAATCAAAGCGACTGCGTACATTTTGAGGTAGAACGCCCTGAATGTGCTGCAAACCGCAGCTTAGATTTCGACGAAAACCGGAAGTGCGTCGTAACGCCACTCATTTGGACTTAGAGAAATTTGGACTGAGACATATTTTGTAGCTTATACAAATGTTCAGAAAATGGCCATACAGCTTGAAGAGAATTTACTAATCAAAATTGAAACTGTGTTATATTATACAGAAAAAAATGTGCACTTCTGACTTCGAAAACAAAGTGTACTGAACGAACCGCAAGCAAGCACGTGGATGCCGCATGTAATACTTTGAATCAGACGCTTCATTTTACTTGACAACACAGTGTTTACGATGTCATGTTCATATTATATTCATAAATAAACCATAACAACGGCAATAAACTATTTTCATATGCATGAGTATGTCCCTTATTACTCTCTTCAATAATTTTGATGTAAAGTTAAAGGCTTACACCTTCGCATCAGTATGACAAATCTGAAAATAGCTGAGTATACTCACTTCAACTGTTAAACATAATGACGTTTTTAATGTACTTAGATGTCTCTCCACACACACACACGCACACACACAAAAAAAAAGAAAAAAAAAGAAAAAAAAACATTTAGTGCAAAAACACCAATTGTCCTATTGATTTGAATGGGGACTTCCGACTAGTGCGTCACACAGGGTGTAACGCACTTCAACTTGGCGTAGTTCTCTTCTTTGGTCGGTGACCTCCACTTTTTTTGGCAAATTTCTAATGTACTATAAATGTACTTTTGTACAAACATTTTTTTTTTTAATTCGAACGTTGGAACATGTAACGACCAATCTACCTTAACTTTCCTTTTCAAACCCGTAGTGCATCCACATATCTATACCATGTGATGTCTCCTCCAGATTATTATAACTTTCCAGTTCAAACCCGCAGTGCATCTACATATCTATACCATGTGATGTCTCCCCGAGATCTTTATAACTTTCCAGTTCAAATCCGTAGTCCATCTACACATCTATGCCATGTTGTGTCTCCCCGACATCTTTATAACTTGTATTAACTTTTTAGTTGAAACCTGAAGTGTATTCATGTATCTATGCAATGTTATGTCTCCCCAAGATTTTTGTCAGAACTTTCCAGTCTATATATGTACAGGTGTTCCATTTTTCCTGACTTACTGCCGTATAGCTGTAAATTCGTAGGAATCAATCTATTTAATAAGACAAAACCACAGTTTCACATTCATCCTTCTCAACTATGTGCTAGATTTTTTTTCATTTAATTTCAAAGATCTTAACAAGAACAATGCTTTTTTATGAGGGTTATAAAGTGTGTTGAAATAGTTAACATGCCAGTATATAAGTCCTTGTATGTCAGTCAAAACAGATAGTAAGTGCAAGGTTCAAAATGCAGGTCATTGTTAAAAAGTCAAACACACGTGTTAAAACTTTAGTAAATCTACAATCGCCGAGACATAATTTCACCAGATCTAGCTAGGGTTCATGTGTGTAAAATTATATAAGATGGACGTTTCATAAATGCTGATGGCTTCTTGGAAGAACTATAGGTAGTGGTGAAAAACGAACTGTGTCATTCTGAACTGCTATGCTATAGTATTTTAAAATCCCACGTCGCTAGTAGATGCAGATTAGCGGTCCTTAGAATTTCTCTCTAAGGGAGAATATCGGACTCAGTCCCTTACAAAAAGGGGAGAAACAACAGATTCTACAACTAAATTGAAGCACTGTAAAATTCCCAGATTTTTTGCAAATTAATGTATTCACATTAATGATAGCATTATGGGTCTCCGACCTGCCACTATATCTTGAATCTGCCAGCGCACCTGGTTTTATATCCAAGTGTCAAGTTTTAAAGTTGAACAGTTTTATTTGTTGTTTGTTTTTGATAGACATGCTTTTATTCGTTTGTCAACAGCTTTAATATATATATATATATATATATTATTAGGCATCATTTAACAGCCGATTTGCTTTGTTCACTTGTGTTATTGTAATGTCAGATGTGTGATGAATATTAAGTATATATAGAGTCAAAGTCGGGATGCTGATTTAGATGTGTTTTTATACTTTGCACTTAGACAGGGCGAGACAGTTGTCATACATGTAGTTACACTGTAACTCGATGAAAACCGTCTGAAATTACTTGTATATACTTGTTTAAAGTTATTACTATACCTGTACAAAAATGGATGCTAAGGTGTTGTGGGAGCAAAAATCACGAGAAAACTATATGCAATCGTTACTGTTGATATTTGCAGATGATTAATGCACTGATAAATGTACCCTAGTATTACAATCTATGTAGTAATATCAGATCAGCCGAAGTCTCCTTTTCACGTTTTTCTCCCGAACTACAACGTTAGTAATACCTTAGGTCAGTGGGAAGATTGTGTTCGTAGTTTGAATTTGATTATAACTGTTAAAAGTATATTTTGAAGTTATTTTCTAGGATTAGACAATTTCCGCAAAACTTTGTCATGTGCGGGAAGTGCCAATTACTGTCAATAACACTACATCAGATGGCAGGTTGCTAAGCCAGTGGTAACGTCCTTGGCTGCCGAAAATGGCGGACTGGGTTCAATTTCTGCTCTGTCATTTTTTTTCTTTTTTTTTTCTTTTATTCTTTTTAATTATTGTTATGGTTCAGTAATTGATGTGACGGGTATTAGCTAGTGTAATTCTCAATTGATTATGATAAAGTATGCTGTTATATATTATAATATTATATGAAATCATATATAATGTGTGTACAAGTACATATTGCATATATAAATGATGTAAACTTTATATTATTGTTGACAAGTTTGTCACTTTTGTTAATAAAGTGTATTTTTTCCTGGGGTTTTATGTTCAATGGAGGTTCTGAGATTAAGAAAGTAACGTGCTAACATAAAAAATAACGTGCTAATTAATTTTCGAACTAAGATCAACTTAAATTAGTAATTTAGTCTCTCAAATTTTTCATCTTTTAAAAATCTTACAGCACTGGTCAACAGCCAACACAACATCGTGTAATAAACTGATAGATATTGGAGTAAGTAAAATAAGATCTTTTAGATGGATTTAATAAATCTATGTATTTTTATTTCGTTTAGTGATTTTAATTGAAACTGGGTGCTGTAAAAATACACACATATGCAAACGCATTGATTAAGTAATGACAAGACACCCCTTGCACCCCATATTGGCCTTAAATTTACTGTTTTAATTAACATTGCCTCTGATGGGTACATGTATATTATATATATTATATTGCATTGTGTAAACACTTGGTGTTTGTTGTTGGCGTGGGCCGGGCAACACAGCATAATTTTTTCACCATGCAGTTTTAAAGTCTGATTGTAGCTCTAGGGCGTTTAGGTATTAACTCCAAATATTTCCTGATCACATACAGCTGATAGCTACCTCAGTGAATTAATGGCTGATATCCCTACCTCATTTTAAGCTCACATAACACTAAATATAAAAGCGGGTCAACTAAATTGACAGAGGTCACTGACAAATGACTAGGGTCATGTCTACGTCAGTGTGTGCTATGTATGTAGACTGAGTCAACATGTTATCAGAGAAGAAATGGAGGTTATATTTTCTATTTCAGACATAGGCTAATTAAGCGAGATTCAATTCCATCGAGGAACAATTTGATATTAATTGTGAAACTTTAAGCTGGTTAAAAGTAAAAACGTACGTATATGTACGGTTACAAAACTCAAACAACAGAAGAGAGAGAGAGATGAGCTGTGATTAAAACCGTGTTTAATAATCATTTTGCATTAATCGATATCTCAATAGACAGAAATAGAACACGCGACGTTCTTGTTGCCAGGCAATAGCTAGGTTAATCCAGTGTGACGTTATTATCCAGAGGACCAAACACAAGCGTCTTGTCCATTTCTGTCAGCAATTTCTAACCCCGATATATTTCAGTGTTGGCATTTTTTATTCATTTTTTTATTCAAAATACAAATGGAGTTTTATTTTAATATAATAAAACACTAGTAGAAAAAATATAAAATATATGTTTTTAACAATACACTTAATTAGCTATAAATAAGACATACTTTTTTTAAATCATAATCTTTCATGAACAGGTTATATATGAAGACAAGACACATTATACATATATTTCGGGGTTTTGTTTAAATACTTCGAGGCGGTCTTATGTGACATTGCCGCAACTATACCTGCAATTCCTGTCAATCCAGTTTTATATACACGTGCCATCTGAGGATCAGTACTGTAGTTACCTGTATTTTTTTATATACGTGTACTATTTACGCCCATAGCTTTGGCTAAAGACTGATAAGAATGCGTAACCGAGCATCGCAGACGCGATTGGGTTCCGCAGGCGGAGACTGCATTGTGACCGAGCATCGCAAACACAATTGTGTTCCGCTGGCAGAGACTGCATTGTGACCGAGCAAGTGACAGAGCAACGCAAACACAATTGTGTTCCACTGGCGGAGGTTATATCCGACAGCAAAGAAAAAAATAAAGACACTTGCTGAAAAAGGGTGAACGGTCTTAGGCTCTATTCCCATAGATTTTAGATCGATCTATCCCCGCGGGGAGTCTCACTAGATTACTTTCAGATAATCCGACTTAAATGTCCGTCCCGCCTACTACAAGCTGTAATGAGGTAATTAACTTTCGTGTCCGCCCGGCTGACAGCTATTTAGCGTGAAACCCCAGGGAGTTAGGTCGATCTAAAGTAGGTCGATCTAATCTATGGAAATGGGGTGTTAGACAGGCTGCACAGAACACTCAAGTGGAAATAGACGCAAAAGTGACATTTAGTGACACAAGTGTAGAACAGAATTATAACCAATCTAGCCAATAACATATAGCAGTTGATGACCGTTTTCTGGCAGTATTTATTAGCTTTTTCGACAAGGGAGATTTTGTTTGGTTTTTAAAAGCCATAGACTCGTGACGTGGCGGTGTTAGGAAATTGTATCACCTTTGTGTCGTCTGATTTTCGGAAGTGTAAAAAAAGAAAAAAAAAAAGAAAATGTACCCCAGTAGGAGGAAATATGCAGTACCTAATTGTCTGGAACCAAGTGAAAAATCATATTTCTGTCATTAATTCATGTAGTGAGAGACGTAGTCTGAATTTACCATACTGTGTGGAGAAGCACCCTCATATGCATCTTATGTCCTTTAATAAGTCAGGTCTATCTAGCGTCTTTGAGTTTGTCTTATTGGCCAATACTATTGTACATGTAGTGAAATAGTGATAAAGCAGGCTACTTCAGTAAATACGTCAATCGATTCATTTTGATGAAAAATAATAGCGCTGCACACGAACACACTCGGGATCTTTGCGTGGGATCCATTGGCCATATTGGTTGCATTGCTTCACCGATGAAGAGGAGGCAGAGAGCTGGTAACCCTGGTTACACTCGTAGGACACAGTAGATCTGTAGGTGAAGCTGTCCCCTACCACCTGTCCATTGAGTATTCCTTTAGGCCGGCTACACTGGATTGCTGGCAGAAACAATATCGGTATACATACATGTTTGGGAACTAAATACGTACAATTCAAGCTATCCAATAAATTCAAATGCATTTTACTGTGGGGGTTGTAGCTCAAGATATCGTTACCTGAGAAATGCAGCGTAAAGATCAGATGACATACCCCTGTATATATGCAAACTGAACCAAAACACATCTGAAGTCTACAATTCCAACTGTAATAGTAAAAACTCTGTATATTATAAAAGGACGCAGGGATCACCACTACCGCAATCCATTCATGTTCCGTTCAAGCAAACAAAACATACGGTTGTACAGCATTGCTACATACCCATCAACACTCCTCGTCCCCATACTTACGTTCACATTGTAAAGGTGTCCCCATCCATCGCCCGTCGTCCCCACACTGGATGTAGCCATCTCCACCCACACTGCGGTAACCCACGGTACACGTGTACGATATGGCCACGGTCAGGCCGTCAGTGATGGTTCGCCGGTCTGATGTATGGGCGTTCATTGCCGGGATCTCACAGGCCAGTCCTAATGAAGGATTATATAGATTGGTTTGTATACTATTTTGTTTATTTTGTTTATGAGGCTTTAAATCGCGCTTTAACTCTGTCAATCGGTTTTCTCAAAGTAAAGTTGTAAAGAAACAAATACCGCTTACTTTTCTATTTAAATTTTGATATTAGATCGGGTAATACAAATAAATAATATACAGCATGGAAAAGGTTAGTACTCACTGCCAGGGAAAGCATAGAACTCGTAGTTATTCGCGACCCTTCCGTTAGCACCACACCCGCCACTAGAAGAGACGCGGCTAGACTTCTGACCATTGACATAACACTCTGTCAGCATATAGCGGACTGTGCCTGGCTCTCTACTGCGTGACACATACATGGAGGCATGTATGTATTTGGAAATCGAAGCCCTTGTAGGAGGACACATATCCCTTGAAGTAAGAAACATCGCCGCTTAGCGCATTTCCACGCGTGATTTGGCGCCAGCTGTTTGGCTGCACCGGCTGTGACGTCAGACGGTAGACTCGGGCGCCAGAGCTGTCCTTTACAGAGACGTACATGTTTGTCTTACGTGGCTTTGCTTGGTCTGAAAGATTTACCAGACATGATGGTCACAGTAACAAACACAATCGTACCGCCCAA
>NW_019774122.1:6372-19307 GCF_001039355.2 Lingula anatina
GGGCCCCTTTACACTGGACGGCGTCCTTTCTGCGTCCAGCAGCACGGCCCCATTTGAGAGTTAAAAAATTATAATATTTTACCTGCCGACAACTGGCCAATCATTGAGCGTTCTTCTGATACAAAATCAGTGCTCGTGCTTCCTTATTAAGACCACAGCGATGCCAAATTTCATGGTCGCAGAGAGGACGCAGAAAGGACGCCGTCCAGTGTAAAGGGGGTATAAGAGATTGTTAGTAAGACATATTTTTCAAAGGGATAACAACTGTTCATTTTGGCCAAAAAAAATGAATTTTCCTGGGGTAAAGGACAATTTTCCAATTACTTACCAATGGTATATGAATCCATTCCAATATTCAAAATAAGTCCCTGTTTTTTTTTCTAAAAAAAGTTTGGTTTTTTGTAATAATCTCTTAAGAGATTATTACAGAGTGTAGCCATCTATGGAGGTCACGTGATGTGATGGCAAGCACAAATTCCAAAATAATTTGTGTTAACTGCCGTTTTGGGGGTAAAATAGAATTTATTGTATTTCTATGAGTTATTTACAATGTATTTATTGTGAAATATGGATATCTTAGGAACGGTTGTTATCCCTTTAACAATGGGTTTTTCTGCAACTCAGGAGGAAATGATGCAACAACAGGCAGTTTGTCTTTGCAATCTTTGAGTATTTCAATCGACCACAGGCGCACTGCCTTTGCATAATGTTGCTTTTTAGGGTCCAAAAAGTCTACCTTTTAGAAAAATGAGAAATAAATAAATATGCTTTATTCATACTTTCTGCACCAGACTGAGCTTGTGAAAATGTACAGAGATATAATAGCAACAATGATAATGATGATAATTATAATAAAATAAATATGCTTTAACCTTAATTAGGTGTTGTTTAATCGTATCCCATATGGAACCATATGTCATTATATAGTTTCACCACTTTGGAATAAACAAAAACACCGTTTCAAACGGTTTACAGCTGTGGTGTGATTAATTGTAAACAAAAACACATGGACTTGAGTGTGTGACAATTTTCTGATCAAGAATGTATACAATCACATTGAGATCCTTCCTTTCAAAAATACTTTTTTCATATCTCACCTCTGATTACCTTGAGTTATGTCAAAAAGATTTATGTTGCTTTTGTGTCGTGTGACGAACCGTTTGTCTAAAATATCAAGAGGATTGATATCAATAAATCACTACTGTCATCGCAAAAAAATCAAAGCAAGTGTAGGTAGAATAAAAATTGATTAATATTTTGCCCCGAACCCACTGCCTTCTTTCTTTATTGCTTTCATGTCCTCTAGCACAGAATTAAATACCTGCCTAGGATACCAAATAAAAGCAACTTACTCGAGAATTGCAATATAATGCACGCCTTAATTACCATAATCCGATGAAGGTCTGTGTAACATTTCGATATCTGAGATAAAAGACTGGCAAAAACAGATTTTGATAACTATGAGGAAAGGCGCTGTGTAGGCATGAATCACAAGTGCAGCAATACATAAACAGGACTCTGCTGCAGGAAAAACAAGATTACAAGATGTTCAGCGGCGACCTGCTCCCTGATTAAAGAAAAAGAAAACGAGGCCCAGTCTGAGGTAATTTTAGCAGCTTTTGCCAAAACCTATTTGAGGCATAAATTGTTTTGCAAAACAGAGACCAAAAGACTTGTCAGAGACATATATAGACACTGAACTGAGTTGCCTTTATGACAGGAATGGTAGTCTGCTAGGAACTGTGGTCCGTTTCCCATTACCCTGTACAAGTGACATTTGTCCCATATTCTAATCCTAATACCCCCAATGCCCCTAACCTATGCTAATATTAATCATGTGGGACCCTGCACTTCCAGAGAGCTAACATTCTTGTCACACCGGTCTAGTGAGGTTTGTGACAGTAGGGGCCGGTGTCACGAAACTGAGGGTCAGTGTGACAGAAAGTCCGCCCTTCATATAGTTATAATGGTTAGGGTTAGTCTGACCCAAGTGGGTCAAAATCTAAGGCGAGGCTCACCTGTACAAAGTAATGGGAAGCGGACTCTCTGTCGCGGGGCACTTTCTGGTACGTGACTGTAATCTATTTCTCATTATGAAGTCCTATCAATATGCAACAGTAGATTAGGCTAATAAATACGACAAAAAAAAAAAAAAAAAAAAAAAAAAAAAAAAAAAAAAAAAAAAAAAAAAAAAAAAAACAGAAGCTTGCGAAATTGTAGTTGTAGGTAAGTATGCTTAGATACTGGTCTTATTCCCGTGGGTTCGAATCCAAAGCAAAGGCTCTGTCTTCCATTTTTTTCGCCTGAAAAACACAGCCAAACGCCACAGCACAAGTAATTCGTCCTACTACTTAATGTTTGGAAGATAAGACATCAAGTATCCGATCTACCAGATCTACAAGATCGCAATAAATAAATAAATAAATGAAAATAAATAAAAATATAATAATAAAAATATAATAAAACACATGACATCGCCAAATATGAAAAAATATTGCGCTACTAGTTAGTCAGTATTACGTTTCATATACGCTTCCCATACGCTGCATTTATCAAACCACCGAATTAGAAAATTAGCTGTTACGTATATTTATCGTCAGTCTAGCTTATTTGCCGTATGCCTAGCGTATTCCTAACGTATGCGTAACATACGGGTAACGTACGACTCCTTCTGCGTAAATAAGCGAACACCAACGTCTGCATGTATATGCAAACCGTATAACGGCGTAAAACAACGAACTCACTGTGTTTGTCTGCGTATTTCATATGTTAGTGTAACACGCTGTAGTGTGAGAGTGCCTCATATTTTGGTTCGTTTAGGTAACGTTAAGGTTATGATATTGAACTTAAAACACGAAATACAGTTCATTATTGGCATTGACAACACTTAAATAAATTCCATTTTTTTAATTAAACCATAATAATGGTGGGCTGTTAACTGGATCGGTTCCAATCGGTGTTGTAAAAGAGCTATCCCCATCTTGTCCAACTGGCAGAGCTATGATGGTAGTGTGATAATGGTGCTATATTTATACCACAGACTATAAATCGATGGGATACGTTTTCCAAACGCTAATCACGCGTTCGGCATACGTAAAATAGGCTAATCGATGGTTACAAATACGATCAATACGTTACTCGTTCGCAACTACTGCGTTACTACGCAAAGCTATATTGGTCACTGTATGAGAAACAGACTTTATTGTAATTTTAATGTTATTCTACTGCATGCATTACGTATCCCTTTTGCTAACGTATGGATAACGAAGACTCAAACGCTCGCAAAAGCTGAAAATTTATGAACATTATCAAAATATTCTATCCTCTTCTGCGTATGCGGGCGTACACCAACGTTTACCTTTATACTAGAAACGAATCTCTCATGTTTGTCTGCGTATGTGTAAATTTTCCAGTACGTTGGTGCTATACGCTATGTGTAACAGGGCCTTATAAGGTACTGTCACACTGAGCGAATAACATTGACGTATGAGAGAAATTGCCCAATTGCAAGCGGTTCGTTAGACTTAGGCATACGCCGTATACGTCGCATGTACGAAGACAAACGTTGGTGTACGTTCGCATACGAAGAGGGAGATAAAATGATATGAGCACGAACAAAAACCAATTTAATAGGCTGCTTATACAGGAATGTCCACTTTCATACGCTGGAAAAAGGTTGCTTTCATACACTCATAGATGCACGTATCGGTTTGACATACGATACTCATACAAGTACATACAGGTACCCATTTACGCCAGGTGTAACAGAGCTCTTACACCGGGCTTGTCACCTCTTGGCGAACGAATTTTGTTCTCAAAGCAGTTGCAAGTTCAGTATCACCGGGGCGTAAGCGTGAAAGTTTTTGTCACAACTGAGAGTGATAACCAATGACAAGACATGACTGTTCGCTCAGGGTGCCTTGGTTAAAAACAAACTAAACAACCCTAAATGTTATAAGTGAATTGTACCTTATCTGCTCAAATTTTAGTGGTCTTTGCGGGAACTAATTTTGTATTTTGGTCGTTTTGTGCATTATATTTTCGCCTCCCCTCTTTCAAACAAATTGCCATTAAAATGGCAAAAGAATTTTGTTTAATTTCTCATTTAGCTTAGGGGACATAACCTTCTGTCGACAAAATATCGATCATATTAGCCGATTCATGGAATTGTTGTCCTCTCTTCAATTTGGCTCCTTTCATATGGTTTCAGGAATAAGTGATCTGAGGACTAATTTGTCCTCTCATTCTTTGGAAGTCTATTTCAATCAAAGCTAGAATATGTCGCCCTGAGCATCAGAGCTTGGCTATTGAAACGTTATTAATGTCAATGGAAATCATCTTGAGGCAGCTGAAAACGAGGCTGTGGGCATTGCATGGCGTCATACGAGACTCGGAAACGTGCGAGAATCGGCGTGAGGTGGGATTAACTTGTTAGGAATACGAAATGTTGTTTAGTAAAATGCAAAGCATGGTGAATATATGCTTTGGTGTTCAAATGCGTCTAATTATACGTATAAAACGCAAGCGAAAACATGCCAGAAAATATCCTTAGATAAATTCTGTCAGCTTTCATTCGCCGCCGCACCTCAATCATTGTCTTTGTCATTATTTCTGATCCCAACTCCAAATCCCGCGAGATCCCACCTGACTTTACGCTAAATTGCGATACTTTGGGCTATTTCGGGTGATCCCTGTTCCGACCGCAGTGCATCGGATTCAAGTTTTTAACTACAATATTTTACATGGATAGAGTCGACATCAAAAGCTTATTGAATAGAATACTAGTACACTGGGAATTTAATAACATTTCACAAATTCACATAATGAAATGTATCATGCCGATCTTTTTGATCGGCAATTTGATGAAAACAGTTCTCGTCTTCTTAAATAACCTGTGTTTCTGCCAAAACGGTTTATACTAAAACTGTCCTTCCAATTTTATACACTGTAGAATGATAACAGGTTTCAAAAAAGATTTATATGTTTAGACTGACATAAGGATGAAACAAGGCAGCAAAGCTGTCAAATGTACATACAAAAAGCAGAAAATAATAATGCAAAAAATAGGATACTGTTATGCTTAATTGCATAGTCAACAACAAATTTTAATTATGCACAGCAGGTAATACCGATGAAAGTAAAAGCATAAGGCTTCAGGCTCATGAGAGTTCAAGTTTATACCTAGAAAATGCCAGAATGAGAAAAATGAAAATTTCACCAAAATTGCATAAATTCAATTAAAAAAATGATAATCCAATATAGCTGTCACACCTTGAAAATGCCAAAATGTAAACAAGAAATAACAGTACTGTAATGGGTTTATTTCCAGTTTCAACACCTTTTTCACATAAAATAATCAATTTCCAGTCATTTTATAGGATCAACTAAGAAAATGGTTGACATACGAAAAATATCAGAAAAACAATTTAAAATGTCCAATTGGCTCCATTCTGAGATTCTGAACATAGCGAATGATTCATTCTGACAAACTGCAATGATATGAGTTTATTTTCATTTTTGACACTTTATTACACAATAAAGGATAACAGGTTTACCATCATTTTTATATCTAATTAGTTCAATAATGAGACTGTTAACATGCCTAACAATTAAATCTGAAGAAAAACCACTTATATGTAAAAAAGGCATAACTTCATCAAAACTTAACCGATTAAGCTTATTTTCGAACTGGATCTGCATATTCGTCAGACTGATCACTCCTATGAGTTGCAAGACAATAGGCTGACACATCTGTGTCTGTACATAAAAATAATTGATTAACAATATGATTTAAAACTGCTTTTCGTCACAAAAGCATGTCTTTAGACCACCCTTATACCATGGCCGCAATGACGGATTTGCATGACATTACCGGTACATGCACTTGTTTTCATCTTACAGGTTTGTGACTAGTTTTTCAATCATCTCTCCTGCATACCCGAACACCAAAACTTAGTTTGAATGGTTCACGTTTTCCTGGTTATGTTATACACAGTAGGCCTGTAAGCGAATAATTAAAAAGTTTACCATGTGTGAATTCTGCAGGGGAATTAACTGTGCTCTGTTGGATAATAAATGAACCAGAATCAGCTCAAAAATCTTTTTCAGCATTCTTATTTCAACACCAGTCGTTCATTTACTGGCCGAAAAAGGCTACTGCCTCTCGTGAGACCAATTAACCCACTGAAAATCTCACGAGTGTGCGTCAGCGAATAATTATACAGGTTTGATATTAGTCTCATGGCCTAAGGAATTAATGAGACCTTGTGTATAAATTGGGTGTTGTGAGTTTGCACCTTTAATTTTAAAGCAATTAATTTTAATTAAATGTGGTATTGGTTTACCAGTGAGGATGACAATGACAATCTTTGAGCTGAATGACAATCTTTGAGACATTTTGCTTTTTGTAATATGCAGCTAAATGTTTCACCTCGTATGACCCATTGACCATCAAATAATACCGTGGCTTCTTTTCAGTTTAAATCGCCTAGCAATTTACACGGCACAGTCATCGGAAGCTGACTTTGGCTTAGCAGTCTAATCGTTCGTGTAACGCTCTTATGCCGATATCGATTTACAAAGTTGGCTATCATATTTTAGCAGTTTACTTTGACTCAAAAAAGGCCTTTTCACATTTAACTGTATTTTTTTTTATAAAAGACTATTTTTGTCTGTTTCGGGAATAATACATATTTACTCTGAAACTAACGGTATTATCTTATAAACATATTGATTTATACTTGTAGAATATAATGAATAGATAAAAAAAAACAAAACAAAACAAAAAAAAAACAAAAAAAAACAAAAACACTCTCGATTGTTAAGTCGGGTACAAAAGAATCGTCGGTATGTTTTCCTGCCCCCCCCCCCGCCCCCCANCATAATGCCCACACTCATTTAAGTTCACTAGAGCTTGTTGATTTCATTTCCTTTCCACTGGTAGCAGCTGACTCTTCTTCACCCTGAGTTTAAGAGAACACTGAAAACTTTCCTCCCTACTATCAGCATGCTTCTGTCAATACTGGAAATGACTGAGGCATGCTGATTGTAGAAAGTAGAGTTTCTAGTGTCCTCTGAAATTCAGGGAAATTCTAGTCAGGTACACATCCAAAAAAGCTATTTACCACAGTGAAAAATCCAACCTGAACAACTAATGGGCTGAGCATTTATTTTCAAATGACATTGGCATATTTATTAAGAAAAAGAAAAATGCCATCACCTCATACCTGGAGGTTTCAAATCTTTTTCAGTGAACCATGAACCTTTCCCCATGGCATCAAGAGCATCCTGCTGACTGTCTGCCATCACATCCATCTCTTCTGAAGCTGCTCCCTGTGCACTGGGGACAGCTGATGAGGACCTGGTGGTTCTGCCTGTTCTCAGCACTGGTGGTTGTGGAACAGTCATGTTGCTGATGGGTTTATCAACATCCATTGTGAAATCAGTACCTGAATCAGTGCTGGAACGAGTTTTTCTGATGTCTTTGGCTTCCTAATAAACATATTAATACTAGGCTTAAAGATGCCTTATAGCCAAAAAGGAGACATTGTAATGGTCTAGACAGATATACCAGATATGGTTAATTACTAATAAAATGAAATACTGATATGCCATACCCATTTTAAACTTGGTTTGACTAAGGAGGATTTGTATGAAATCATTATTGCATATAACTTAATCTTCACCTGTGTTACCGAGCGTCTTGCTTTCAGTTCAATTGCAGCTTGTATGGACGTCTTCCTAGCTCTGGTTCTCAGACCTTCCATTTTTACTGCCAGAGATTCCTTAGAGTCCAACTTTTGTTTCTTGCCATGTCTCTGGCCCGACTCTGAAAAATTGGAAAGGAATCCTAGTTTAGAGGATAAAAACATCAGAATATTACCTTTTTCAACAGAGAATTTTCTACTGATAAATATGATATACATCAGTACACATTGACTGGGTTCCTGTGCCTAGATCAATCTAACTAGATCGACCCATCTCTAAGGGGTTTCTCGCTAAATTGCTTAGATGTCTGGCATGCCTACTGAAGCCGCTAAATGATAGTCAATTACCCTCTAACAGCTTCAGTGGGTGTGCGAGACATCTAAGCTGCTGAAGTTGATAGCAATTTAGTGAGAACCCCCTTGGAGATAGATCGATCCAAAGTTAGTACCATAGTCTCTGGGAATGGTCTCATTCATGCAAAAACTGCACCTTGATCAAGTGAAAGTGGTTTCATCTCTGTTAACTTCCACCATCCTGATTCCTTTAGCTCCAGTTGACCAGAGACAAAGTATTTAGGGCAGCCTGCAGACAGGGCACCAGCAACTGTACCATGCCAGGTTGACGTCTTCTTTCTTTAAAAAATTGTAAAATGTGTAGCTTTCACACTCATAGAAATAAAAGAACAATTAGAGAAGACATTTTGATACAATGAGATTCTCATAACACTCTAGTGTTAAATTAACTTTGGATAATACTGTTATGACACCACTTTGCCCTCTACTTTTGCAAATTTCAAATACAACTGAAATAACAAGAAGTTATGTCTTACTTTGAGGCATCAAATAAATGAATCCAGTGCTTATCAATAAAAGCACAAATATGTTCCTTCCAGCGGAAATAGCCACACTTTCCAGCTCCTTGTAACTGTAGATTGTACAGTGCCAGCACAACAACCTGGGTCCTAGAATCAAAATTACACATTCCATGCTATCATTGGACATACCCTTCATCAAATAACACACACCAACCAAACCTAACTCATCTTTTAATAAACTGTTCTATGCAACCATAAAATGCCTAATTCGTGGTCGTAAAAAATACACTTGTGAAATGACAAAATGTTAAAATTCTGCTCCTAGACATATCTACAAGATAAACAATATGGCATACCACTGCAGTTTCTGTCTGGTACATCTCTCCTCCCCAGTGTCACTGCATTCCTGACAAGTTAGGGCAAAGAAAGTATCTCCTTCAAGAGGGGTTGGTCTCCCTGTTTTAAGACACTCTGGAAATATTAAAGACAATATAAACTGATAAAAACAAAATTCATGAAAATGCTGACACTAATGTATTTTCATTATCAAAATCAGTTTTCAAAATGCCTATTCAAATGGAAATAACATCCTGAGAATTTAACATTAGAATAAAATGATTAAGTTTGTGGGGTATACTGCATACATAAGTATTCTGAAAGAGTTATCATGTTGCAAGTCCTAAAATGATGATGTTGTATATTTTTCAGGATTTACCAAAATGAAATTTCTTCTTGCATATTGTGCACTGTAGTACATGTTCTTGTAACTTGGATACATTTTCACCACAGTAGCAAGTGTCAGTCTTCATGATCGGATTAGCTCTGGAGCAGAAGAGAACACATATATATTTTTCAAATGTTGGTAAAACAATCCCATTATTTTAAACAACATCACCAGCAGTTTGTCTTGAAGAGGAGTACCCTTTACCTTGTTTATCACATTTTGACACTGGTCAGCAAAACAACACTTAGTTCATAATTTGGAAAGAGAGTAGTGCCCGAGTATTTAAAATATTATATGTCACAGACTTTTCATTAAGAAGCATTTACCCAACATGAAAACAAGCAAACAAACACATCATATGCTACTGAAGTCTATAGCTGCACGTACATATTGTGACACAAGCCTGTAGTCAGGTTGGAGGGAAGATGGAGGGGGGGGGGTTGCCTCAGGTAAGGCCTCATAACATCCTAAAACTCTCTTTCATGACTATGTGTGATGCCACTTACAAATGGTGTACTCAAGTGCTAACACTATCTGATGGAATAAAAAGAGTAAAATGTTATCCAACTGGTTCATGAACCGATATATAAATGACTTTATTTGTGAATGATATGCTTCACAGTGTAATGGAAGACACACAGAGAAACAAGAACCCCCTTTTTAAACTTACTGGCTACAGGCCTGGTATTTGTCGGTCATCTTTTGCATCCCTCACACCAAGTTTGACCCTACGTTTGTATTTACTTTATGTAACTGAGTGAGTGCCCCCCTCTTTCAGATTTTAAACTGGTGTTATTTGTCTAAATAGCTTTTAGCAGAGTGCTGGCCCAGGGGATTAATCTTAGGAGAAAAAGTTACACCGTTGACCTTGTTTACTTTTCCTTTTAGACTCTAATGTTACATTTTAACAGGGAGCATTGCAAAACCAAAATTAAGCCGGCTCAGCGCCAGTTTGTTCTATTCACTGATTCAGAGATTTATAATTATGCTACAAGTAAAATTTGTTTTAACTTGCCATGTAAATTCTAATCATCAAAATATGTCATCTATCTGTCTTAACGCCATCGGTTAATGCACTCTGTTGTGGGTATTTAAAAATACTAAAGAATAAAGCAATACAGCAGCGATCATCACAGAAGAAACATGAAAGCAGGGGTAATCCTAGAGAGGGGTAAGAAACGTCCATTGTTCTCGTCAGTGAGGCTAACCAAATTCAGGGTATGTACGCACAGACAGAAAACCATGTATTGTGGGAACGTTACCAATGAAGCCACTGGTAGTACTAGAAGATATCAGTCTGTAGTCTTGAACAGGCACCTCGATGACCAGTGAACAGTTGTCAAAAACAAAAGACCCAGGTGTGGTAAATCGACTACTGTTCATGCGTGCCGCAAAGACCAAGCCTTATTGCCCCTCAAGGTCACAAACCAATATCCGGTACTGACGGTTAGACTCGTCATAATCATATAAGTAGCGCGTTTCCACCTCCTGATGAAAGTGTCTGATTTTGCAGGGGGCTGCCATATTGTTTACCGTTTTCTCTCGTCCACTCAAACGAGAAGAAACATGGGAGGTCAACAGGTGGGCTGAGCTTCCTGGTTGCAGTTTCTTATTAAATTTTAATCATTTGAAGTACTTTGAAAGATAATTTGAATGCTTAAACAGTTTATTGAATATTCTTTTGAATAGTTTTTGTAATAGAGAGTGAATGGCAGAGTGTGCAGCAAATTTATCCAGATCTAAAATGCGGTACTAAATACAGCAGTTACTACAATGTCTACATGTATTTTACCCAAGTTTACGGTCTTAAGATCTCTAATATTACCTCAGTCTTCTGCTAACGGTACCATTACCGCAGACAACGGTTTCATAGCGCTACGGTAAGGGTACCATTAGCATGTAAGGCTGAAACTGAGGTAAAGTACTACTGAGTTTTCTAGTAGTAACCATACTACAATTTACTATACTAAATAATACATGTACTGTACTGTACTTGTATGTTTGTACTCATCGTGACTGGGTAACTAAGTTTTGCTGCCAAGTTGAAATACTGTACTTGTTAGAAAGATGCTTTTGCCAAATTCGCAATTTTCTTGAATCTTGAATAATCTTAGCTTAAATAAATGGACATGAATTTGAAGTCGAAATTCCAAGCTACTAGTACTGTAATTGAACATAATTTATTTATCCTAGTTTCACTTTACAAATACTGCTTTGTGACTAGCTGAGGATGAGGATATCCTGCATGGTGTAGTTGAAAGTATGTTCTCATGATATCCCTGTATGGATGAACCCATACTACGAACATTAACGAAATGAAAAGAAAATGGAAACATTCAATATGTGGATGCTCATTATTTTTCACTTTTATAGTCCAAATACTGAGGCAACATATATGTACGTAATTTAGGCACTATTGACTTACTTATATACTCTAGCTGTATCATATACTTTATCTCCACAATGTTCATATATCATATATGACTTTTGGTTAAAATTAACAATAAGTAAATTAAACCTTCATTTTTATATTCCTAATTAATTTTTTTTCAGATTGATGAAACTAGTGAATTACACTGCTGAGAAGATTACAATATGTGGAAGAACTCCAGAAGCTAGTCAATGGAATCTGCATGTGTGGTTGAATAGAATAACCCAAAGAAATAGTAGAAAGTAGTAAACAAACATGCCGTATCTCATTACATAGTCATGTAGCTACAGTGAGAAGAAACAAGCATAAAATTATAATAACTTACAAGAAATTCAACAAAATTAAATTATACAAACACCTGGGGTAAAAAAAATGGCTGGAGTCAGTATACCTCCAGGGACAATGCCATATTTCTGGGGGAGAATCACCCGTGAAGAAGCCACCACAGTTCTAAGGCAGGCAGGCTGCAGAGATGGCATGTACCTTCTGCGAGAGAGTGTAAATAAACATGGGAATTATGCACTGTCTTTGTGTTTCCGTGATGAGTGAGTAGTAGTGAAGTATATTTTTCTTGTAAAAAAACTTCCAAATCACTAATAGAACTGAATACACAATATTGAAAAGCATGTTGCCTCAACCTGATGCTTTAATATGATATTGCTATTTTATAATGTTTGAAATGGCTTGTATTGTGCAGCATGTTGTCATTATTACATGTAAGTTCATGTAACATACCTTGTCAAGTAAGATTTGCTGCAGCTTCAGCTTTTTTATTTTTATTTATTTATTTATTTATTTATTTATTTATTTATTTATTTATTTATTTATTTTGTAATTGAGCAGATTTCAGACAGAGGCTTGTAAAGTGATGACATGGAGGTGTTTTGTCTGCCTTACATTAAGTTAAAATTGATCTTGTAAATGTGTTTAGAAACACTCTTTGAAATAGGTGGGAATTGTAGATTTGACATTGAACTTATAAGAGAAAAATGTTGAAAATGTCGGAATATGGTGTAATACTTTTTGTCAACTTACTAGTACTAGGTTATAATAGCATTTGATAGTATATGAACTAGCACACTTCTTATGACTTCCACTGTATCTGCAAAAAAGTTACCATAATTGAAACTAAAACCCCTACTGAACTGTCTCCTGTTAAGTGATTTCAGTGTAGCCATACTTTCTTATCTCATTTTTTTTTTTCATGTAGGGTTCACCATTACAACATAGAACGTCAGCTTGACGGGAAATATCAGATT
>NW_019774123.1:0-15357 GCF_001039355.2 Lingula anatina
AAATGGAATTCTTCAAAGTCTAAACAGCAGAAAACTGAAATGTGTGATAGTTTTCTGTTTTTGAATATGCAAATCCACTTCACATGCAAAATAATGTGTACATTTGTGTACCTTCCCAATTGGCAATGTCCTGACATTTAAAGGTAATAAATGTTTTCAATTACCAAACTGGGGTTTCAATCATTGTAATTTGTAAACCATTTCTTCCTTTGTTATAAGATGTGTTGCTTTATTGACCAGCTGCATTAGAGAGTTTATATTCATGGCCCAGTCATTTAGAATGTCATTAGGATCCTTGGCAGAGACGAAGTGGACTATACCAGCAAGGCGGTCTATTTTGGCTTGAACAGTTTTGTTCACCACTAAATTGGACAAAAACTCTTCAGTTTCCTAAAAAGTAAAAAATTAGAAGTAATGTTAATGTTTGTAAAAAAAAAAAGTTTCATTCATAAGATGGTTTACAGTTCTGTTTACCAACAGTGATCTGAAATAACCTTGAAGTCGTATGAATAATATATTTCATGGATCCAGTGATGTTTAAATCAAGAAAAACATGAAAACTATAAAATAAACTAATGCACAAATTTAGTAATTCATATGGAAATGCCATCTTTGCACTTGCAAAAATCTATGAAATCTTAATTTAAATATGACGAGTAAAAAAGTAAAGCCTAGATTTAATCCAAAACTTACGGCTTCAGTAAGATCCAATAACTCTGCCATTCGCTTCATATTTATTCTTGTGTAATACTTTGCCATCACGCGAATGTTCTGAAACACAAACAAAATTCTGAAATTAAACAATTTCTATAGGGAATGTCATCTACTTACTGACAAATATTATTTCATCTCTAATGTAATCTTCATGAAGTACTCTGACAGAAAATAGTGAATATCAACTTTAAAGGACCTCAAAAGTTCATTGAACACAAAAATGTATCATAAAAAATATAGAAAGAATATCAGAAACTTAATGGTAGACAAATACAGCATTGAGGTAGTAATAAAGAACATTTAACTGCTTTCCACACTATATGCCATATACTATTTACAGACACTCGTAATGCAGTCTGGGCTTCATTTTCAAGAAAATAAAATATATCAGAGAAAAATAAATTTTCATAAAAAAAAATATCAAAAAGTCTTAATCAAGGTTTAATACAATGACCATGATATCACAAATACTCACATGCTCTACCACTCGTTTCTTGAGATCATCCCATCTTTTTACACCAGCTTCTGTGTTGGTATTGAAGACATCTGTAGCTGTGCTCCCTGGGGATCCAAACTTCAGTTCACCCTCAAATGCTGCACAAAGCTGTCTCCAGTTCATTATCTCAGGAGTAGTGAAATTCTTCAACAGTTCCCTGCACAAAGATTTGATGAAAACATCAAGCCAAATACTTCATACTATAAAACAATCATGTTACTCACTACACATAACTTCATGATAAGACCAAAAATATGACAGCAACATGTCTTGGGTATATATATTTGGGTATATATGTTACTAATAGTATCCATAATCAACAATCTGACTTACGTAGTATACAATTTATTTATGATCAACCTTGATTAAGTATCAATTCAAAACCATCTTGCTTTTACCAGTTGAGCTTCTTACCTATATTTTGGAATCTCTTCCAGATTTTTATCCTCATAAACTCTGAAGGTGTAGTCAGATTGTTCATTATCATATGGAGCTAGTACAAGGTACAGGACCACACATTTCAGGGCCTGGGGATAACAAAAGAGCAAACTTATGATTATCAACTCATTAGGTGTTGGAGATATAAAAAATATCCCTTCTGTTTCAGAATCATAAATGGGAGATATTAAGCAGTAAAAAATAGCAAAACATTCCCTCATAAAAATGTGTATCTCTTTAGATAGTATTAGAGTATCAATTTAAAATATAATGATTAGTGACTGATTTTGTAACCCTTCTTAGAAATCTATGTCTTTTAATACTATATTTACCTGGATGGGCAAACCAGGAATAGTTATCTTTTTCCCTTTTAACAAGTCAAACAAGAAATGGTTCTAATAAATAATCATATGGATATGTCAAGTTTCAAAACATTTTTCATTGATACACTTACCTCTTTCATCTTTTCTTTATCTTCTTTAATGCTTGGGGTATCATAAATAGCTCTGAAATGTTTGCATGTAGCAAGATAGGACCCCTCGTGCTGATCTACAGCTATCATAAGTTGGTAGTACTTCAACTTCAGTTCCTACAATGGATACAGCGGAGTATTTAACTTGATTTTGCTACTCTCATAACTATAAACACATTCACTTGAGAAATTTGCAGATGAACATCTATCATCACTTGAGAAATTTGCAGATGAACATCTATCAATGCTGATGAGTTATAACTTCTTTATTTCTCATTACAAACGAAAGCAAAAGTGATGGAATAAACAACAGAAATAAAACCTAGATATCAGTATAACTTGTCTATGTTTTATAAAAATAATGATATCACAATATTGACAGATTTAAACAATATTACCAACCTAAAAAAGTACCTACCTCCATTCCTTCTTCATCAAAGATCTTTGTGGCAATCTTTTTGCTTATAATCTGTGTTCTAATATAGTCCTTTTTAGCCAAACATAACCTCATCTGTTCAAGGATAAACTCCACTTTCTCTCTCTTCTCCATGGAACCAAATGTTTCCACCTATAATAAGAAAAATAAGCTTGTATTACTGTTGTTAATTCAGCCAGTATGTATAAGATTAAAAAGTAAGGTCAGTCTGCTTCCCATAGTGGTGAAACCTGCAAGAGAGGCGCTTATCCCTGGTTTCTGGAGTATTAAGATATTTCTGTTTCACAAATTACTTCCCAACAAACTGTGTTGGTGCAAATATTCAGAAAAAAATTAAACATAATATTTCATAATCTGTAGTTTATAATTAAACAAATGGTTGTTATCCTAAGCTTTTAGAAGTTTGTTTACATCTATATTTCTGTTGACAAGCTTACCTGCAATTCCTGGAGAATACTTGCAGCTTCTGTAATGTTTCCTTCATCTTCTTTTATCTTGGCAAGTGTTCTTGTTAGTCTGGCTCTTTCAATTTCTACATATATCTACACAAGTAAATCAACAAATCATTAAAACAAAATCTCGTGAAATAAAATGAAAAAATGACATAAAAAGAAATCATTTTATGGCATTCTAGTGAAGTCCCAATGAAGTCGGACATTTATTGAAAGACAGAAGTAGGTTTTATTAGCCAGAAATAGCATAAGATGTTTCAGATTATATTAATGATTGGCTGAGGTGTTGAGCTCAAAACACAAACTTCAGATTGTGGAGAGCTTTGCTCTGTTTCTTCTTCTTTTTAACAAGAACTTGTCTGCGTCAGTCAGCAAGAACTACTGGGAAAACTACTATGAGCTTTTCAATAATTTCAATCTTACTTTGCCAGCTGTAACAGTCCTTAATGTATCAATAAGTTTAAGCTTGGTCTCCATATCAGGGGTCTGTTCAACATAACTGCAGGCCTCTTGAACCATCTTAGTCACAGCCTGAAATATAAAACCCAACATTTTCTTAATAGTCATGAATATAAACATTACCAATGTTGTAAAATGTGATTATTTACAATGAGCCATGTTACATAATTCTTGGCACCATCCTTAATTACATCAAGGCAATTACTACAATCTTTTACAGGCAATTAAGCATAAATCAAACCAAAGGTTTTATTAAGAGCAAGAACAGTATTACTAGTAACTGCATCTCTTTGTGCAGTATATTTCATGTATGTTTTTTTTTCTTTATAATGTTAATCTTTTACTTACCTGTTTCATTTGTCCCCGCTTTTTTGTTAACAACACAATATTTTCATTTAGGGCACTCCAGTCTTTCTGATCAAAACACATCTTTACAATGCCAACCAAAATCTTGGCAGTTGAATGATAATCAGCAGCCTAAAATAGTTCCAAAATAAAATGAGCACACAGAAAAAAAAATGGGAGAGAAGCCACTATTTCATTCATAGTTCTTTACAGAAATAACTATCTGTATTCTAAAAAATATGATGTTTATTATATTAAAACAATTATCACAATAATTATTATTATCATTATTACTAAATGAGTGCAACTGACAAATAACACTCACTGTCCTTGTCATTTTCTCTAGTCCAAGAAGTATATCTATGGCTTCAGTTAACTTCCCTGCCTGAAATATATAATGCAATTATGGATCTATTGGCATTGTACTAATTTCACAAAATGACTGAAAAACAATATTCAGTTGCATTCCAAAAGCACAGGAAACATATAATTACTTCTAACAGACCTGACAACCAATAAAATAACACACATACAAACACACACACACACACACACACATAAATTATGCCAAAAGAGGTACATCTGTTTACAAATAATTAAAATCAGCAAATTTGTAAGTTTTTTCTACACATATTTAAATAATATTAATAAAAGAATTTAGAAACAACTATAACTATTAATACTATATAATATAATATATTTATATATTTTATATAATAGAGTAGTAAAAACAAGAGGTTGACATTGGGAATGCTTTTGATCTTGCTCTCCAAATACACAGTTGTGCAAATAGCCAGTTTCCACAATGATAAAGTTCCATCAAGATTTTACCATCATATCTCCGAAATATGCGTTTTTTAAAAATACAAATGATTATTTTGGTATCTCTTTTGGAACAAAGTTTTAATTAAAATTTCATTATGATTTGACAGTTATCAGTAGAATACACACTTCTGAGGCATTCCTATTTGGCACTTTACATGTTTTGGTAAAAATACAGATAATCTAACTTTGAACAGTAGCCATTATCACAGTTCACTAAAATTTCAATTCAATGAGTGATGCCATGAAGAGTGACTTGCTTTTTTGGAAGCCTTAACAAAGAGGTAACAACCAACCGTAAAATGACACATTTCATAAAAACGTGAACGCTGAAATTGTGTCATTGGCCGCAAGTTCCTAACCTTTGCGAGTTTTTCACACTCGGGAAGTTTTTGCTCCACAGTGGAGCTGTAATCAACTTCCATCTTCTGGATACGTCCATCGCCGGTGTCCGCCATGTTGTCTGTGTTAGAAACGATCTCCAATGTAAAGTCTCATTCTCAGTACCTTTGATCCTGGTACGTTTTACTAAGAACGAGGTTATAAACATAATTTAATTTATATTTTAACTACTCTTTTGATTACATCAACAGAGACGATACTAAAACCATAAGATATATTTTATCAACTTGAAAAATTACATACTTATTTGAGTACATTGTAAAACTCATGCTCGCGAGAAATTTTTGACCTTTACCTTTGACCTTGACCTCTGGTATTGATATCCTGAACACATGCCACACGCGAGTGTGGTTGTAGATAGAAGTTTGCTTTCAGAGAGACTAAACAGTGAGAGATGTTACTGAAAGAGTACCGAGTATGTATGCCACTCACCGTGGAAGAGGTATGTCTTTACAAATGGTCAAAAATGCATTGTAAATGCCGTTGTTATGTTGCAAATCGGTACACTCAAAGCACAGGACATCAAGTTGTACCGTAATTTGTGCTGGACATTGCATGATGTCCATTGGCATTGTCAACATAATAACTTTCATCAAGTCACAATTACACTGCTACGTTAATGATCAGATAATAGAGCAATCATTTTACCCAAAATTATAAATTACTCAAACTTTTATATTTAAAAAATTGGATATCATAGTACTGATAGTACTGTAGATATCTTGTTCAAAAATATGTAGATTTTTAGTTTCCGTCTTGATTAATTAGGGGGTGGGGCAATTAAAATTATTCCGGCTCTTATCAAAAGGAAGGCGCAGGGTAGGTATGAGAAGGGATCTTTCAGTTCTATCAAATTCCATTAAATACTTATATTGATTTTTCAGTATCGTATTGGGCAGCTATATATGATAACTAAGCACAGTCATGAACAAAGTGAGAAAGGTGAAGGTGTAGAAGTGGTCAAAAATGAACCTTGTGAAGATACCAATTATGGAACTGGACAGTATACAGAGAAAAGAGTCTATCTGAACAGGCAAGTAAATAGCCAGTTGCGCTGTTGCTTAGATGAAATACAGTTTAATAAAGACATCAAACAATGGGCATTATAGACCTTTATTTATATAGTTTATCTTTTATTATTATTTTTTTTTTGGATATTTTAACACTTCATATAATCACCAATACACAGCATATCCAAAACAGTTGAAAAAACTACAAGATAGAAACCTGTGTGTAATTGTAAGTTTCTTAAGGTGTTGGAGACTTATGGATTTCACTTAAAATATGGATAAAATTAGTAAAAAAAAAAGTGTATGGATTGTAATTTATTCAAAGGTATTTGATATGGTATGCCTTGGTGATTAAGGAAATTTGGTCATGTTTATTTAAAAATTCATTTTATGCTCTATAATGGTTGTAAAGTATGAATTTTTACACTGTATATTGGTTATTATTGCACTTTGAATATTTGAAATAATGTGCCAATAGAAAAAATTATTTCTTTTTTTTTTTTCATAAATGAAAAGGGTAACACATCAAACCACTGTGTTTGGTTTTTTATATAAGAATTAAAACATCGTCTCTGTAGGTAAGCAGCCATGTCAGGTTTCAAATGGCATTTATAGCCTTTATTATTGACACCTTCATACATGACTTATTAACTTCGAAATTCCAAAAGAGATATTTTGTAGATTACTAGTAAATACTTTCCTTGATAAATGCCATTTACAGAAATAAGAATCTGAAAACAGATTTGCAGTTTTCTCTTTGCTTGTGCACTTAAAGTAATTGTTCTGCATCATGTATGAGTAGAATGGAGTGCTAATATCTGCAGGTGATTTTTCTGCATTTCTGTAAATGTCACTTTAAATTTGTCCTTGCATTTATGTGTGTTATTGAATTAGAAAAAGGGATGGATTTCAAACCCAGATACAGAAAATACATCTTAATAAGTGCACTGTATAATTTCGTCTATGCAGTCATTTACTAGTTATCAAATGTGGTTCATTGGTTCATCTTTTTTCCAAAAGCAAAATAAAAAAGATTTGAAGAAGTTTGTTTCGTATATGATGATGTTTTAGAGTAAAATTAGACTATTCTATATTATATTTTATTCTGTATATTATAGAATTAGTTCTGAAACCCGTCTGTTTTCAAATAATTTCCTAAATCTGTAGAGATGTTTATCACCAATGAAGCCCTCAGACTCGAGATTTTCATGAGCCGACTCTAGGTCAAGCTAGTCGTGAATAGAAGATACTTGCTTGACCTTTCTTCAGGTGAATTCCAAATGCACTTACATTGCTCAAAGGATAGTAAACATTGTTGATGATTATCTGTAAGCATTGAGAGTAAATGTGCAATTTTTCATCACCGATTTTCACATTAATGGAGCTTTAATGAATCGTCTGCCTGAGGGTGATTAGTTAAAGGACTGTATACATACAATTAAACTCAAAACCAGCCTCTTAAATGTTGAAACATATTGATTTCTCTGGTAGGGATCTTAATAAGCTAAATCACAGATTAATCCTGTAAATGGAAATATTAGTGCTAGAAGTGTATTGTAATAATGTTCTTATATTTTTTTTTGCTAAAAGCAGTCTAACAGGTACTAATTGATTGTGACGAAACTCGTTTTATAGATTTTTTTACATTTCCCAATAATGGATTCTTGTAAAAGTTTTATGTGATGGCTTAATTCTGGGATGACTGTCTTTATGAATAAATATTCACCTGATTTATACTGTATTGTATATGAATTGGAATTTATAGAAAATGCATACCATCAGTAAAGATTGGCAGATATTTGTGATATTTTGGGTTGAAAGGTTATTTGATTTACCTATTTCAATTATCTGATATTTCTGTCAATAAAATGCCACCTGTCAACAAATTTGACTCCCAGACATGTTTCATTGTCATTGAACTGAGAGCCTATGTATTGAATTGACATTTGTTTCATAATCATAAAAAAATGTATGCAGTGTATATTGAAAAATATTTTGAATGCATTATACCGTTGTATTTTATATTGCAACGTTGTTTCAGGAGGGCCTAGATGTAAATGTGAGAAAAGAGAAATATATCCGCAGGCAGCTTGTAAATTCAGGTTTCCTGGCAGCACACTTCTCATAGTTATCAAAGACAAGTGGAGTGTTCTAAACACCTGTGCTTATTAGAAGTACAAGGGCAGGTTTCCGCCTGCTGAATCTTGCTGTGATAATGTCTTATTGAACAGGATTTTTGGTCTCATACATGTGTAGTTAACAGATTTTATACCCTAGGTAATAGATATATTTGTGTTGTGTATTTTGAGATACCTGTGGGAGGCATTGCAGTGGTGGCAAAAATTTGATGCATATAGAGGTATTACATGTGGGCATTTAGGTTTTACTTGATCTTTATCAAATGTAATTTTTTTTCAATAAGTGAAAACTTCTGAAAAGAATTTTTTTTTGTTAAAAAGTATGATCAAGACCTAACAATTCATACCTTAATTGCAAGTTTTTTCTTTCAGAAAAAAAAGAAAACATTTGAATTCAAATAGCTTTACCAAGGAAAAAGTTCATTTTTCATTATATCTTGTATTTTTCCCTTTCAATTCCAGCCGCCTGCCAAGCTGGGTGCGGGCCCTCATTCCTAATATCTTTTATATCACTGAAAAAGCATGGAATTTCTACCCTTACACCAGGACAGGTAGGTAGTGGAAGCAGTAGAATTATTTTTGTTTCTTTTTAGTGAGGAGGACCCAATAAATTACAGCCTTAACCTTTAGCTCTCAATTGCTTAGGGTACTTTACATTGCTTGTTATCTTTGTAGAGTGAATACTGTTGTGTTCTGCTTGATTTAACAAAAATATGTAAGTTCTAACTCCCAGAAATAGAAATAGTGTTTGTGAACCTCTGTATTTTAACTTCTAAGTCATGCTTTTAAGCATTGGAATATTGATCCCTAACTCATCCCCTGACCACTTAATTTAGGCATTACAGGAAGATTGCAGAGTGTTGCTTCCTGAGCCAAAAAAACTTAAAAATTGCTCATAAATTTTTTTTCACTGTTTTAAAAATGAGATATCTCAGGCTAATAATAACAAAGTTTATACAACCACTGTATACATATTATAAAAAAACACATAAAACTGAAATTGTTTTTATCATCTCTGGTTGAAGAAAGAATTAGCATAAGGCATTAATATGTGATTAGTGGGCAATGACATATAGTTGGTAGTCTACTCAGACATAGGAAGAGACTCATCTGCTAGTTGCACAGACATATTTAATCTGGCATTGTGTTATAAAGAGCCCTGAAATAAGTATAAGAAACTGACTGCATCTCATTAGTTCATATGTTGTAAAAATAGTTTGTTTGTTTTTTGCAAAGCTCATGCACAAGCATATTGAAAGATTCAAAGTGGCTGAAAAGGTTTTCTAAATGGAAGAAAAGAAAATGTTAAATCTTTTTATCGTTGATTTATCAATGTATGTATCATTTATTTGGAAGACTTACTGGATAGCATCACTTTGTGTACAGTATGCATGTGTTTTGAGTTGATAATTTCCTCATTTTTACAATCATTTTAAATAAATGGCTCTGCTGCTTTTTATAAACTGCTTGGAAAGACAAGTAAAATGTGTATCTGTTTGATTACATTGGAGACCAAAATAGCATCAAATCTGCAATATGTTATCTGTGGGAAACCCAAACGAATGGCAACATAGTTTGAACATTGTGTATTTAGGTGTCATAGCAAAGGTGAGCTTTATAAAGGTGCTTTTCCAAAACAAGCCTGTTCCACAAGTTCACATGAAGATACATGATCCCTTATAACTTGGAATTCCAGGAAATTTGATTCCGTGTTGAGTGCGAGAAGAATTTCCTGTTATCTGACAGTATTCAAAGATGGTTGTTTTGATAACAGTTTTGACCCTAGAAATTTCAGCTGATTAATCTCCAAGTATAAGCTTAGAATAAGAATTCATATTATAATAAAGTGGCATACTGAATGAAATGAAAGCAGCAAATTGAACTCGCTTTCTGTCTGCTCTTTGCAATACATTCTAACCCATCTACTAGGTTTTTTTGTGTATGGCCTATCATCTTCACATGAGTGTAATCATTTTTTGGTATCCACATTCAACCACATATTGCAAAATTAATGCAACCCATGAGGCTTCATTAAACAAAGATAGCACAGTATGATCCAAGAGGCCTAAAATGAGGCTTCCTGCACTGCGTGAGATCATATGAGACTAGAAAATGTTTAAAAAAATTTGTGAGTTTGGGCTAACCTTTAAGCCATTAGGGTGAAACTCTATGCAGCAGGAATGTCACCTTACAAAGCATGCAAAAGTTACATGCAAAACATGGATGAGTATGTATTGTTGTGCAAAAGATTGTAATTTCACAGAAATTTAAGGGACCAGTAAGTGAGAATATTTTCCTTATCAGCTTAAATACTGCAGAAAGTAACATTGTCATGTTGAGATAAAGCTGTTGCATCAGAAGTACAGAGAGGTGAATTTGTTAACTCAAGCTGATGGTATAACTGAGGCATTTTTGGTGAAATCTGTATTATTGATTTCAAATATCTCCATAAATACATGTAGAACAGCTCTCAACACTATTTAATGCCTGTTTAATCACAACAATAAGTACTACCAGGAAATTTCTTGTAAGGCTTAAATTTCTTCTGATCTTATCAGTCAATTGTTAAAAAATGCATTTGGAACATAATAACTATGGGCTCACATATCCTAAACAAAAAGTGTTAAAACCAAACACTGGTACCAGAGTCGCCCTAGTCATCTACCATGCCAATTTTATAATAACATCTTACATTGTTTCTGAATAACATTGGGAAACTGATCACTTATCTTAAATCAATTTTGAAAGTAGCAAAACTGACAATTAACGTTTGACCACTCTTTGTGCAGATGCAAATAGGATGGTAAATAAAGCAACAAAAAGGGAGGTTGTGCTCTAAAATCATTTATCTTACTGCTTTGAAATTAAGAGAAGAATTTCACAAAAACGAAATGAGAGGGGGGGGGGGGATTTTGAGAAATTAAGACCTATGAAATGTATCCAATTCACTAAGAAAAAACAACTAGAAAAACATCCATGGGTAAATCACACTGCACTTCTAAGTCCACCATTATTTTTTACCCTTCTCTCCTCCAAATCCCATGAAATCTCACTTGAATATACATAAACCACTACTATTATTTATTTATTTTCATTTGGTCTAGTATTAAAAGAGACCTACCTGGATGTTCTTTTACCTTTAACTGCACTTACGAATATTTTGGTTGACATTATTTATATTTGTGTAACCTTTGAGTTGGAAGTTCAAAAATCTATTGCCCTACCCAAGTCACTTGTCAGGTAAGGTTCACTCCTATGGAATGCACTTTTTATGACGGCCATATTCCCACTAAATTATTATATATGATGATGTATAGGGTAGTATGATAGATACATGTCAAGCAATAATTAGCATTATAAAGTAGTTTATGGGTGGAATTGCATTTAAGTGTCTGCTTCCTGTAGTTATGCAACTTTTCCAAAAAAAAGAAAATAAGAATAATAATAATGATAATAATAATTATTATGAGAATTGTAATTGTAAGTCATCACTCACTTATATAATCCAGTTTTAAAGAAGAGAATATTACAAAAGAACAAGTTCTATGTTATGGTAATAATTCGATCTTTTTAATGGGTAAAAATTATTTTACTTTCAGATACATAATTTTATAATCACAAAAAATGTATTTCTTTATAGCATTTGTGGTGCTTTGACTGCATAGGTTGGAACAGTGCAGTATAGCTAGCCTGCTTCTTAATTTTGTTGCTACCACTCAACAAGAATGTTCTAACTCTAAGAAATTATGACTTAAAAACTGCCCCCCATTGAAAAAATCAAGGAATTACCATTTTTCATACAACAGAACCTTTAGTACATATGGAGGCTGTGGCTTGTAGAAATTCTATGGTTGTGGTTATGAAAGTTGGCATGAGTCGCATGACAATACATATAGCCAGCTGCTATTGAAACACAGATGCTCTGTAGATCTAACGATCTTGTTGATATAGATTGTTACCTTTGCAGACTTACAATAATCATGGTATGGTTGTATTTACTGTGCTATACAGAAGGAAGAGTAAGTCAGGGTGATTGACAACTTTGCTTGTCAAATTCAAGCATATCATCAGTGCAATGGTGGTCATTTGGAACAAGTTCTGTAAAGAATGCACCCTTTGAGTAAGAGACAATGTTTTTTTAAAATTATTATTATATCAGCTTCCAGGACATGTAATCTTGTCTTTGTTTCTTGTTTCAGTAATAGATCGGTAATATATATATATAATGGGTTCCATCTAATTCGAGACACCCTGTACCTGGTTATTGTAGCAGGGTGGCATATTATTTGATCAGTGTATTATTGGTATTGCTCTTTTTCCTGAACGTGAACATTTGGATATTGTTTCCTCTTTACCTACTCTGCATGCAAGTTACATCTGTTTTGTCTGTTTTGCATCTGCAGTTTAATAGTGGCATTCATAAAAAGCATGACTTGTCATGAAATTTGAACATCAATTCAAGCACAGCATTGTGATTTTGCTCAATAATAGATAATGTGAACGTAGTTTGCAGTAGTTTTCCAAAGTCGGACCAATTATACTGCAGCATGAAAAAAAATATATATATATATATATATATATATATATATATATATATATATATATATATATATATATAATTTTTTTTACAATAAATAATTTAACTGATTTACTCTGACTTGGAAAATGAAAACTACTTCATTTCCCTTTTATTGCTGATTTTTGAAAAAAGATCTTGAGTGCCTTTCTGAAAGAAAAGATATGCATGCCAATCCTCATTGTTGGGTATCCATGGTACCCAATTGAGGTTTTGTAATACTAGTGACATTTCTTTAAGGTTGCTGGGGAATTGTGGTCAGGAAGAAATCTCATAGGGATGTGATAATTAGAGATTTGGGTGATGCTTGAGACATTAGAGGGAAAAGCATCAAACTGATTATATTCTCTGCTGGCAGGGGAGGTTTCAAAGAATTGGACACATGTAAAGATTGATGACTTATTTAGTTATATGTGACATGAAGTCACTATCATCCTTTAAAAATTTTTACAGTAGCTTTTAAGGGTGTGTTGTGTCACACATGTGATCAAACCTGTAAGAGGTATAGCTGAAGATGTTATATATCATGTTATATTTCCAATTAAAGCATGTAACATGTTGCAAAGTAAGTTAGCTTACATGACCCAAGTTTATTTTGAAGACGACAGTTTGTGGATATTGAAACAATCGACTGAAGCTAATACAAAGATAATATGCATTTTTGCTTGCAATTAAGAAAAAATGCAATTAAATTTTTTAATTAAAAATTAACATTTAAACATGTCAGTTGTAAAAGTGAGAAATTTGTTAGCATGTGAGTAGGAAAGTGGGAAGATTGTTAACAATGCAAAAACCTCTAAAATGTTGACTCAGCAGCTGATTATTTTGATATTGTATTTTACCTAGTTCCATTATCCGAAACCAGTAAAATGTGCTCAATAATAACTAAAGAAGACTTAGAAATGACCAAAAAATTGCAGTGGGTTATAAATACTGCATGGTTTTCTACAGTTTAATGATGATGATAGGGGAATTAACAACTGCATAATGTGTAAATGCATGCATGCTAGTGACTGTGTCACTCAGGAGTCATAGGTCCCATTCACAACAAAGTTGAACTGCAAACTAACAGATCAGCGCATCATGTATGGCCAACCCACATGAAAGCTTGCCGCATAATTCCTTGTTAGACCCTGGATAGATTCCCAGGAGGATTATGTGGCAATTAAGCTTTCCATTAGGTCGGCCATATTTATGCTATGGATCATCTCTGTTGTGACTGTTCTCAGATATTACTTACACACACATTTCCCATCTTTTTGACACAGATCATTCTGAACACCTTTTTTTACATTACGTGCCACTGGATTTTTTCTTTCCTTTTTGCTACTGGAGCATGTAAATGGACAGAAATATGCACTACCACATTGTCACAACATTGAACCCTTTACATTGTTAGCACTCCATTAAGACTGCATAAAAACCTTAAATTGGATAACCAGTCCATTAAGAGTACTTGCTACAATATTTCTTTTCATGTTTTATTGATTTTTTTTATTGTTTGTCTTGGGAGATGGCAGTAAAAGCATGACAGTGAGAATGTGTTGAAATCATCTGTGGTAAGGCCAGTGTAGGAAAATGAGTCTGGAAGCATGACATGGTTCAATGTGGGCAAAGTTCTGTCTGAATGATGTGAGAGTTTTTTGTCTAAATAAAAGTGGCATCTATACAGCATTATTTTTTAGAACAACTCATTTCAGTATTTAGACTTTGGTGGCTGAATATCAGTAGTAACTTCTTGACTATTATTAAGCCCATTTCAAATTATACAATAATGAACATGAACCATTAATTTTTTGCACACTGCTCTGTGTACAGCTTGTGGCATTTAAGATGCTTACATGGAGTTTCACGACTTTACCCTTAGGGTCCCCAAGTTTGTCCTTAAGATTTCCAATGCAAGCTTTAAAATGTATTTTTAAAGATCTTTTTTCTGTACTGAATATATTAAAACTCAGTGTGTTTTAAAAGTTCAGCAATATGTGGGAAGATAACATGATTACTATTCTAGATGAGATTTTAGGATATTCATAATGGAAGTTAACTTGCTTATGAGCTTTTTATGTTCCTTATCTCAATGGTTTCTGGGAGAAACGTAGCTTATTTTTTAAAGACAATTATTGGTGTTTAGTTTTTATGTACAGACACAGATGTGTCTGTACATATTGCCATCACCTGCGTCTGTCGTCGCCGTCGCCGATGCCGTCGCCGGCGCTGTGCACTTTCCTTGTAAACACGATAAGTGGAAGGCAGTTTCACTTTTTGGCTTTATATTTACAGAGCTGATGAATATTCATAAAACGCAGGTCAAGTTCGAAAATCAGCATGATCGGGCCATTATTGTAGAAGTTATGCTGTTTTTTCACATTTCCTCAGATTTCCTCAGATTTAATTCTTAGGCATGTTAATAGCCTTATTATTTAAGTAATAAGATACGTAAAAGTGTTTGTTTGACATTTCCTGCATCTTTACAACATTGTTAGTTGATTATGTAAAAATGATGGTAAACTTGTTATCGTGTATTGTGTAATAAAGTTTCAAAAATGGAAATAAACTCATATCATTGCAGTTTGTCAGATTCAATCATTCACTATGTT
>NW_019774125.1:9746-22586 GCF_001039355.2 Lingula anatina
CTCTCGTTCTGCCCCCCCTACCCTCTCTCTCTCTCTCTCTCTCTCTCTACCTTTTTTTTGGGGGGCGAGGGGAGTAATATTAGTATTTGTACCTTCAATGGTAGCAGGAGCACATTCCTCGGATGCCCCAGTATTTTCATTAATTCCCTGGTGTGTTACAAAGCTAGCCCTTTATCCGCCGCCTACTGGTAACTTACGCTAATATAAACTGTATAAGGGGACCATCCAAGACAGTCCGAGGTCTCTTGAATTAGCAAAGAAAAAAAAACATACATTTGCATCTTTTCCACTTAAATTTCATTGGAGTAATGTTCGTGTGCTTCGATGTGTGTGTAAAATTAGAAAAATATATTTTACTCACATAAATATACTCCCAGTTCAACCAAACATCTCCTTATTTCAGAACGGCTCAATCACGATATCTTTGCGGACACCGAGGACGCTGAAAGTAACCAACTGGACAATGAGTTGGATGGGATGTCCGAGGAGGAGCTCGCTGAGCTTCAAGACCTGCTCAACAATAAAGCTTGAAAGGTAACTTAGGAGTTAATTAATGTCCAGTAATACTTCATTTTTATGGTCAAAAATCAGAAAAAAGAATTGTAACGCAATTTATTCCTAGCATTTAATTAGTATACATACTTGTAGCTGCTTTAGATTCATGTACATGTCGCTGACGTGTAGCAGTTGCTGCAACATGTGGATGTAAACTTAATCAGTTCTAACTCAGGCCCTTAGCCAGGGGGGTCAGGGGGTTCGAAAGGTTTCATGGTAAAAGGTCCACTTTTTCAGAATAAGAACCCCCCTTTTGAAATTGTTGGCTACGGGTCTGTAACTCCTGGTCTTAATAGAGAATGTAGACCCTAATAAAATGCACGTAACATAACGAGTGGAAATCTAAAAATCGATTAGTTTAAAGTTAATCCCTACCTCTAAACATAGGCCTGCATGTAGGACCGCCATTGTACTTCGATAAATCCTACTTTAATTACACAATTATTGTATTTTCAGAACCGAACACAGCATGTCGATCCATTTGCAACCAGTCAAGTAAAAAACAGTTTATTCCTTCTGATATCGAATTACTCATCCTTCAAAGAAAATTCTTCCCTTCTACCAGAGGACCGCGTACTGTAGGGCCTACTTTTATACTGGCCGGCACATCAGAATTTATGAAATTATCCCTGGGTAGGCCTATCAGTAATTTTGAAACATTTTGAATAGGACATTATGTCAGACATTTGCACCATTGTCATATGATTTGAATAAAATCATGCTTGTAGTGAATATTTCGTTCTTTATTTTATTTTTGTTTTTCAATAATCCACTTTGTGCTATAGGGCCTACTGTACAGTAGGCCTACACGTAGGCCTACACTACAGTATAGTAGGCCTGCCGTTAGGCTTATCGCATGTCAGTTAAGAAGTCGCGAAAGTGAAATATTTGGGCATCACGTACTGTTCATTTACAAAATAATAATAATAATAATAATAATAATAATAATAATAATAATAATTTAAAAAATGAATGAATGAATGCATGAATGAATGATTGTATGAATGAATGAAAGGTTACATTGAAAAAAAAAGGAAAAAAGAAAAGGTTTATAGTGAGGAAATAAAAAATAGATAAGAAAAAGATAAACAATTGAAATAAAATTACAGACATCCATATACATACACGTACAATAACAAAATAACAATAAAAGGCACACTGTATCTAGACTAGCAGCTGAAAAAAATCTAGGCCTTCCTCGATCGTTGGGGAAAATTACGATGGTCTGTGGACACAGTCTCTACGATACTAGAGGGGATTTCGGAAACATTTTAATTCCTACATATTTTTTTTTTTTTTTGCCTTTTTATTGGGATTAGATTTTGCTGACAGCTCTCATTCTGAAAAATAAAGACTGAATAATCCTGACAATGACAACAAACTTTGCCTTCCAGCAATTGAAATGGGCTTTTCTTGTTCATATCATGACCGATATACTGTGCTTCCGCCGATACGATTAACTTCCGGTAAAATGGAAATCTGCGATTATTTTTGTTAGTCACCAAAGCGCTTCGGCTGTCGTGGTATATTACACTACTGGACGCAAAAACGTCAATTCATGCAAAAACACAGAAGAGTTCAATTTAGTTCACACAAGGTAAATAGTGGTGTATATACAACTTCATGGCATTAATTGCCAGATAGCTTTAATCTAGTTCGATTTCGGAAAACATTTATCAGTGTGTACTAGTCATTTTAAACTTTTAAACAATAAATAATCTGTAGCAATATTTCGGGATACTAGTTCAGGTAAGGAATATGTGAGGTTACTATTAAAAATGTAATTCCATTTTCATTAGTTATAGTACATCTGAATATGAAAGGGGCATGTCAAGACTTGCCTAATACAGCTGTATTAACGTAATCTACGTGTAAACAAAAGCGTTCCGTTGACCTGTTTCTTTGTTCTTTAACGGGTTGTCGATGAATCATTGTTTTGACTGTGGTTACACAACGTAACACCAATATGATGCGTACTTTCATACTTGCTGATTAATTTGAGTTAAAATTTATAGTAACCCCAACGATTAGTTGAATATAATTGAAGTATGTAATTGATGATAATTCTGTTGAAATCCAGGTCACATACACTGCTTTGAATGTTTAGATATCTTATCAGTTACCCACTTTTCAGTTTAATATTGCACAATGAGTGTTATATCTTTGCGTAACAAAAATTAAATTTTTCCTGAAAATGATTTCAAACACTTCCCCTGAGACTAAACACCATGCGTTATCACAGAAAGTGACTGTGGATGCAGTATATCCTTTGAAATGAAAGATATCATTGAGTTTGTGCTGGAAGTGTTGAAATAAGAAAAAAAAACACATCCCTTGGTCAGTGTTGGGTATTCCCATTCTCCCATTAGTTTGAGTAGGGATGAGGTTTTTCCAAGTATTGGCGGATTTTTGACTGTTTTGGAGCTAAAAATATCATTGGTTTAGATGGCCCCCTTTCTGACTTTTTTCACTAAATGGGAAGTCTAATGCCTGTTGAGTGGAATCACAATGGTCTGGAAATCCCGAGGTTATTTCTTATTATAAATGATTCATATATTTTGTAGGTATTTTTATGTATACGACTCATCAGGTTTTAAAATCTATATGTGGTACTTATTTGAGGTGGGAGTAAACATTCTATTTTAAACACGATCAGAAGACATTGTTGAGAAGTCAAAAAAAATTAATTCTAGTTATAAATTCAGTAACTTTGTTCACTGAAAAATAAAACTGGGTGACAGATACGTGGGCAGTTTATTAGTAATCTTTTGTATAAAAGCTGGCGTTTTATCTGCAGGTATTCAGACAGACTTTATTTACCTGTACCTACACATCACAAAGATAAGATCACAGGACAAAAAGCAATACCATGGATGACACAGAGGATGGTATGTACCTCTTTACAAATATTTTCTTTTTATTTGACATACAGTAGTTGTGAAAATATTTAATAAGAATGGGATTTAGTGAAAGATCTGAAAGGGAAAGGGAAGGTCACTACTTGCAGCGCACCCATGGGTGTGTGTGAGTGTCAGTCTCTCTCTCTCTCTTTCTCTCTCTTCATGATCAGGTTTTATTGTTTTAATCATTTTCATATAATAATAATCTCTCTCTCTCTCTCTCAGTCTGTTCTTCCATGTGTGTACTTTCCTTTGTGTTTCACTTATAAATGTTTAACTGGTCATTGACGTTATAAGTATTGCAATCAAAGGGCCTGCTCCCCCAAAAAATTATAATAATAATAATAAAAAAGGCGGGTCATTTGGGTGTTAACTTCAGTCACTAGAAGACAGAGTCAGACAGATGATATTTTCTTTCAACCATTTCAGGACATGGGGACATCACTGATGCACCACTCAGTAGAAGAGGGTATTTATTGATCACTCAACAATAATATAGACATTTTTATGTAGTTTACATATGATACAACATAGTTATTTTAAAGATACATTATGTGCACAATACAGATTCTGGGAAGTTATTATAAAGATGCAATGTTGGTACTTTAAAAGATGCAATATAATACAAGTGATATAGATACAATATTCACCCAGATCATTCCTAAATTTATACTTTGTAGACACTATAAAGGTACAATATATACAGTTATAATGGATTTTTGATCAAGTATATCAAATTACAAGATATAAGTAATTCTGCCTAATATTCCATCTATAGAAAACATACAGTTCTATAGAGATTTTCCAATGTTTCCAGTCTCAGAGTTGCTCCAGAGGCAGGCAGGCCACAGCAAGTTAGTTCCAGTGGAGACCACGATATGGAGTATCCCATGACTTATGAAAATAGAGGCCTTGCCGTCATTTTCAACAACCGCAACTTTGCGTCACATACAGGTATGGCAGAGAGACGCGGCACGGACCAGGACGCAAATGGGATTGAGAACAGACTTCGCGCGCTGGGATTTGACGTGCATCGCTTCGACAATGTGACTTGTTATAGGATGTCGATGACTATGGCCGATGGTACGGAGTAATAAAATCTTGTTTTTGTGCAATTTACCCTATAGCTGTTGAAGTAAGCCTTTAACTTTCTACACAAAGTCATATGTTTTTCATACTTCATAGCAGCCAGTTCCTTGCATCTTTTTCTAGATAGTGATTAATAATTAGCAATTAAGGTGTCTCTCAGTAATTAATTTTTATGTTACCTTTGTGTCTCTTAATATATGATCACATCAACAGAGTATCTGCAAGAAATCATCAAGTAAAAGAAAGGTGTACTTAGTACACTGTACAATAATTTATGAAAGATTAACCTTAATTTCAGTTTCCCTTTAACCATGGGTGTATATATACTTTTAAATAATTCCTCAACTCCAACTTTAGTGTCTTGCCTTATGCTTGCAGGAAGTTTTTACCATATATATGCTTTCAGAATTGCTTACTGTATCTCTGGAATGTGAGGTTGTTTGCAGTTTATTTTCCTTTGGAAAAATATGAAAAGAGTGTTTTGAAAAGAGTAAAATATGAAAAATATAGAATATTTGAAAATGGTATATTATTATTATTATTATTATTATTTCAGTTGGACGCAGAAATCACTCCCAAAATGACTGTGTGGCTTTGGTAATTTTGTCACATGGTGAGGAGGGGAAAGTGTATGGCACAGATGGCATTATAGAGGTGGACCAGCTACTTGCCCCTCTCAAGGGTGACAGATGCTTGACTTTAGCAGGGAAACCAAAGCTCATTTTCATTCAGGTTAGTTGCAGGGGCGGATCCAGAGATATTTTCTGACAGTCTTCCAAATAATCTTTGTTAATTCGTCCTCAATTTTTGACCGTCTTCCGACAGAAAATAATAGATACCCGTCAATGTAAACTTAAAAATCTGACCGTCTTCCGGAAGACCCAGAAGACGGCCTAAATCCGCCCCTGAGTTGAGTCAGTGTTGCTTGTTGTTTTTGAGAAAGTATGGGTTATATTTATGGAGCTATTGAAAACACAAGAAAATTTCTTGTAAATTGAGTATGTTGAGGGAGGATGTGGCGCATACACAAATATTAGAATGTTTGTAAATTAGAGGCAAATGGACCAAGTTGTTTGGAGATAAAAATAAATGTTCACAACTGTGTTATATATTTTTCTGATAATTTAAATTTCTTGGACATTTTTTAAACAACATACTTTCTTGTATTGGTAAAAAAATCATATTCTTTATTTTGATTTACTTTGCACTTTGGATTGTGCCTTTAAATTTCATTCCACTTTTTTTTATGTACAGACACAGATGTGTCTGTACATATAGCCATCATCTGCGTCTGTCGTCGTCGCCGTCGTGCACTTTTACCGATAACACGATAAGTGGAAAACCGTTTTTGCTTTTGGCTTGAAACTTACAGAACTGATGAATATTCATAATATGCAGGTCAAGTTCGAAAATCAGCATGATCGGGTCATTTTTAGGGAAGTTACGCTGTTTTTTCCCTATTTTCAGCATATATGCAACACCGATAACACGATAAGTGGAAAACCGTTTTACCTTTTGGCTTGAAACTTATGAAACTGATGAATATGCATAATACGCAGGTCAAGTTCGAAAATCAGCATGATCGGGTCATTTTTAGGGAAGTTACGCTGTTTTTTCACTTTTTTCAGCATNAGAAGCTTTTCGTAATTTTTTACAACGTTATACTTGTAGAAGATAAATTAAAGAACAAAACCCGTGATGATTGATTTTTCAATGTGATTAAAACGTTTCCACAGCAAGACGTTATGCATTTGTGACAGTAACGTATGTTCCTTTTTGGGGTTAGATGATGAATTATTTTTTATTATTCGTGGTTCCAGGAAAGTGAAACTTTAATACAAACTTCTTTATGTGGGACCCTAAAATAATCAAACATAGTTTGTAATCTATGCACTAAATATTTTTAGGAACATGCCTGTGACATCGTTTGCACCTCTATATTGGGTTTGGGTGTACATTTGTTGTCGTGCCAGGGATGCATTAATATGAATCTCGCCTAACTTGAATCTTTACTTAAAGGGATAATAACTCTTCATTTTGGCCAAAAAATGAATTTTCCATGAGTAAACAACAATTTTCCCATACTAACCAATGGTTAATGAATCCATTTCTACATTCAAAGTTAGTCCCTGGTTTTTTTCTAAAATGTTTGGTTTTTTGTGAAAATCTCTTAAGAGATTATAACAGAGTACAGCCATCAGTGGAAGTCACGTGGTCTAAAGACAAGCTCAGATATCAGAATAATAGCTATAACTGCCGTTTTTGTGGTACAACAGAATATATTTAATTTTTATGAGTTGTTTACAATGTTTTTATTGTGAAATATAGATCTCATATGAAGAGTTATTATCCCTTTAACTTGAACAAATTTCCTGATGTCAAAATGTCCCAAGTTATGCAGTTGCCTTGGACTAGCAGGATTCCTCTTTCGTTTACACACTCCGTTTTATTTTGCAGGCTTGTCGAGGCACTAAACTGGACGGAGGTGTAGAGGTCGCTGATGCAGAAATGTGGGAAGACGGTAGGACCCATGTGCACAGAATTCCTGCTGAGGCAGACTTCCTCATTGCTTACTCTGTGGTGCCAGGTAGGTATGGTTGATAAATACCTGAGATCAAAAGTTTTATTTTAATAAAGTAAATGTTAATATACAATTGTGTACAAACCTCTTTAATGTAAAACATTATGTATTTGTCCTACTGTTAAAAGAGGAAAATGAGAGAAATGGTGAAGCAATAATTGTACAAAGGTTTGATTGGCAGAAAATTCATGACTGAAAATTATAAACAAAATCTACAGAATCTGATATGATATGATATAATGTTTATTATATATGAAACTAAAGAACACCCCACTAAAGCAAAAAAACAACTTATCAAGTAGAATTTATGTTAAAATATCCTGGTAGGAGACCTGGTTTAAGCTAAAAATGTTTTCAATTTTTTTTTTTTTTTTTTTTTGCCTTTTGTTTATCCTGACACGTCTATTGACAAATGAGCATACACACACCAACACCAATAAAAAGATAACCTTCTTCTTGACAAATGTTATAGACATAATTGAATGTTTTTCCAGGCTTCTTTTCCTGGCGTAACTCGATGAACGGATCTTGGTTCATGCAGGCACTCATTCAGGTCCTGGGAGACTACGGTCAACAGTTGGACATCCTAAGCTTGATGACCATTGTTAACAGGAAGGTGGCCTATGAGTTTGAGTCCAATGCAGCCTCCAAGGCAATGAGCAAGAAGAAACAGGTCCCATGCATAACCTCCATGTTAACCAAGCTGGTATATTTTAGGCCAAAACACTAAGAGAACCCAGGCCCTGATAAATGCCCAGGATGGGATATTAACAGGACAGTATTTCAACATTTTTTAATCATTTTCAGGGTGCACAATTGGCTTGGAAAATTGGAAAGGTATTTTGGATTGGAAGAAAAATCAGGATTTCAACATCATTATTATTATTATTATTATTATTATTATTATATCTGGTAAACCTTGAAAAAATTCCAGTTGGTGAAAGATACTGATGATGACTCTTCTTTAAAAAATATCATGACAGTATGATAAACTTTTAAAGGATAACCTTATAAAATGATCTCATATGTTCTCAGAGAGTATACAATATTAAGCAATCAGTGATAATGCAGGGTGGTCCCGTCACAACCTTATATGCAAGTACAGTGGATAAGATTTAGAAGCTCATTTAATTATGGTCTTAATGTTATCAGTAATCATTTCCACATTGTTCATTTGTTGAGATAATTAATGCAATGGAAGATTTTTGTCAGATTTAAAGAGGCAAGACTGTTTCAGTCACATTTATATGAGGAAATAATGTAATAGATCTGCTTAAGTATATGTTATTCAGTAGAAAGATTTATCCCACAGTATATTCAGGCCCGTAGCCAGCAATTTCAAAAGGGGGGTTCTTTTTCTGAAAAAGTGGGCCTTTTTCCATAAAAAAGTGATGTACCTAGATCAAATTTTACCCAGAGTGGACCTTTTCCCAGCAAAAGGGGTGGTTCTTTTGAACCCCTCCAAACCCCCCCCCCTGGCTACGGGCCTGATATTGATTCTTTTATTTTGTCTCTCTGTGCAATTATTTTTGGTGATATAATACTTAATTTGTCACAATGAATTTACTTTTTTCTTGCAATAGCAGACCCAGGGGTGGGGCCACAGTGAGTATGCACCCCCTTCTCACCCATGAAAACAAAAAAAAAACAATATATAAATGTTAAAATAGTTTCAATTTACTATCGAAAACAGTATTACAAGTGAAAAGAAGCATGGTCGAGCACTCTTTATCCCTGTGCTCTGCATATTTTAGTTAAATTGCCCTCTTCAACTACTGTATACTTACCAAGCACAGCAACCCCCCTCCCTCCCACCCCCCACCCACTCACAACTCCCACCCCTGTAGTAAGATCTTGAATGTGGCTTGTAGTTAAGGTTATTCTATATGTACCACTTTGGTTAAGGTGCTCATGGTGAAGGGGCGATCCAACATTTTATACATTTCAGATCTGCTCTTGTCCTTAACTTGTTTATAGTTTATTTTTACAGTAACCAGGCTAAAAAAACATTCCTTAATTTCTTTGGTGTCACAATAAAAATCAACAGATCTACAAGTTTTACAGTGACTTTAAGGTACAGAATATATTTTAAATGGAAATTGATTCATATACCAGTAGATTTATGTTTCAGCTTGGGTGTGTCTACTTATTGTTATTGTTTCATAATGTTATTGTGTAGAATAACTGGCAAAATGTACAATATTGCATTTTATAATACCAGTACATTATAAACAACCTCTTTTTCAAACCAGGAGACACATCAAAATTAGCAATGTACCATTTTTTTATGTTTTATGGATGAATGAGACCAGGGATAGTATAATAACTTCAGAGATCCTTTGATTTGTGTTACACCTTTTAATGAAAAGCTATTCCACAATCCTTAAGAGTCAGTGTATAATGTGTATTATATAATTAGTCACTGTAATTATAATTTCTATACTGTGTAGACTTCTGCCAGAGTGCATATGATTTGACTGTAGTCCACACTATTTTATGTACAGTATTTGTCTTCAAGTTTGTTTAAAAATGGGTCACTATAAAAATTTTTGTGATACCATCCAGAAACTACTGGGGTAGTACGTGTGTATCATACAGGACAAAGCTTCGACTTCATGTCATCTTTGTGATGTGATTTCATTTGATTACAAAAGTGTTATATTAAATGCAATGCCCTTATAAGGATAAACACACCAAGGGAAAAACATTTTAATTTGTTTTACAGTTGATTTAGATGTGAGACATTTTTAATAGTGATTGTCTTAGCCTCGGGTCCAATGCTTGCTGGCAAAATATTCATTTTTTAATCTCCGTGTATAAGTGCTTTATTACTGACAAGCAGGTGTGGATGGAGAGTTTGAAGATGATGAAGCTGCCCCAGGTTTGCTTGGAAAACTTGGGGCTACTGTAGTAGGTTACTGCAGCAAGTGGTCCATTTGGCGGAATAAATAGTTCAATGTATGTGTAGCGCTACAATAGGTTATAAGTGTTAGTGAGAAATTATTACTACCTGTGTCTTCAGGAATGATATGTATGTGCAAAGGTTACTGTAAATCTTCATGTATGTAACATCATGATTCAAGCATAGATTAGCCTTTTAAAAAATGTGATTCCTCACATGTCAAATAAATAAGAATCGATTGAATCAGATGCTGTGTGTTTTTTCTTTTTCTTTTTTTTTTTTTTTTTTTTCTCCTTGGGAATCGTTGCTCTTCTGCACTTGGATTCAATGTTTTATTCAATTTTTATTTTTAAGGGTATTGTTACAAAGCCTATATTATCATCCAGTTACCAAAAAATGTGGCTTTACCTGAATCTAATTATTCAATAATGCATCTCTCTGTGTGCTGATTTTAAACACTAAACAAATACCCTTGAAAATATAAAATAACATTACAGAACAACGTTAAGTAGTTCAATTTCATTGGTAGAACTACCAGGTAAACAAAAAGGATTTAACTTTCCTTGAGATCTTACTTATTTTGTTCTTCCAAAGATCTTCTTTATCTTTATGCCTTTCACTTGTGCATTGTTTCAAGCATTTAAGTACAGGGGAAACCTGGGACTCATGTAAGAACATATATCTGCTTTGGATCAAGGAATTTCAGTTGGGATTTCCTTACAATTGATAGTCAATTCATACTCTACAAAATTTTACATGTATGTTCATTTGTATGAGAGCATTCAACCATGTAGTCATATTTACTTTGAAATTCATATTATTATATATAGCTGTACTTTCATTTTCTCAATTAAATGTTAATTAATTTATTATCTCATTATGTTAACTAGTATATTTGGTTAACATATTTTAAATACAATTTTCCTGAGGTTAAAACATGTTCCTGAGGTATGACAATATGGAGTCATTTCCAATTCAAATGAATTGAACTTTCTTTTCTAATGAGAAAGTGAAAGTTTGTGACAATATATAGTAGAGTCATATCAAATTCAAAAGAAATCAATTCAACTTTCTTTTCTGATGAGAAAGTGAAAGTGGATGACACATTATTTGCTTTCAACAATATTCCTTTGATATTATGCTCAGGACTGAGCTGGGTCTGAAGTGGCGAAGAAAGAAAAGAAGCCATTGTTCAAAGTTATGAGGTGTTTCGAATTCCCCATTAGTCACTGTGGCTTGGTATTTTCAGGTGTATATTTTAAACCTGAAGTGATTCACATTTATTATGTTAAGTATGTATAAAAGCTGGAGTTCTACCTGCAGCTCTTCAGACTGACCACTTGTACACCTCATAGGGAATACAAGATCTGCAAGATGGAGGACACTAAAGATGAAATGAGTTTGTGCCTTTTATAAATACAAAGAAATTGTCATTGCTGATTATGTGGCATGGTTATAAAAAATGAGATGCATGTAATTTTTCTTAATTCAGTGATCTTAATGTTAAATGAAATGTGACAAGTAATTTTTTTAAAGTCGTTTTTACTTAAACTATGTACGTGTCTGTTTGGCTGTTTTGGTAAGTTACGCCAGTATCTGAACTGTCTCGATCTGTATCTGTATGTGCAGCACAGTCAGAGTGTGTGTGTGTGTGTGTGTGTGTGTGTGCGCGCGTGTGAGAGAGAGAGAGAGAGAGAGAGAGAGAGTTTCATTTAAGTTAATGAGGTGAAATTTAGGTATGGATTGCAATCAAAGGGTTGGATTCCTGCATGTAATCTTTAAAGTTAACCAGGGCCACAGATCAATTATGTGCACATGAATTAGCCAGAGACATATTTGTGAATATCGAGTGAAAAATCGATATGTGGTCCTGGTAGAGGGTAGGGTAATCTGGGATTCAAACCATTAAATTAATTTCAATTAAATTAAGGTGAAATTGATGTTTTTTATTTATTTATTTATTTATTTATTTATTTTTTAGTTCTAGGAGACCATGACATGAAGTACAAGATGACTCATAAAAAAAGAGGATATGCCATCGTCATTAACAATCAAGTCTTTCAACCACAAACTGACAAGGAGGAGAGACGAGGTACAAAGCAGGATGCAGAAGGGATTAAGAACAGATTTGAGGCACTGGGTTTTGTTGTAGAGCCTTATGAGAACTTAACATGTTCGCAGATGTTAAGAACCATGCGTGAAGGTGAGAAGTAATGATAAAAATCCGTTTTTATTCAATCTAAAGCATTTCGCTGTTGAATTAAGTACGTCTGCCTTTTATTCTAATTCTTATAGAAGATTAAGTGTTTTCATGAATTCATACTGTAGCAGTCAGCAGTTCCTTTTATTTATAATTATTATTTATATAAGAAATAGTAAGGAATATTTGTCTGGTTACATATTGCATCTAAACATTTAGCCTGTCGACTCAGTAATTATCTGCTTACTTTCACATGCATCCAAGCCTCATGTCAGCATGAATTTTTTTGCCATTTGCTTTCAAGATTGCTTAAATTCTACCAGTATTTCTATCATGGAAAGTTAAACTTGTTTTCTAATCTATTTTCTTTAATTTAGCTGTGGAAAATGAACTATTATTATTATTATTATTATTATTATTATTTCAGTTGGTCGCCGTAATCACTCCAAAAATGATTGTCTGGCTTTGGTTGTTATGTCACATGGGGACGAGGGAATTGTTTATGGAACTGATGGTATAGTGGAGGTGGATATATTACTAGCCCCTCTGAAGGGAGACAAGTGTCCAACATTAGCAGGGAAACCAAAGCTCATTTTCATTCAGGTGAGCTGAC
>NW_019774125.1:25050-41293 GCF_001039355.2 Lingula anatina
TTAATCCTAAAAACTATATGTTACTGATCAATAGATAAGCACATGTGATTCTCAGTTGTGAACAGAAACATTTTTATTATAACAGAAACATTATTCATTTCTATTGAGTTGTTAATTGGATACGTTGGCCCAACGTTAGGCCAACGTATGCAACAAATATGCACACGTTGGCCCAACGTTGGGCCAACGTGAGCATATTGCAGTTATGTTGTGCATATTATGATGTGGTTGGGCCAACGTTGGGCCAACGTATTACTACCAACGCCAACTATGTGCCAACAAACCAACGATTCCCCTACGTTGGCCCAACGTATGCTTGCTATCTGGGATTTTGGTGTTACAGTGAGAAAAATAATACGTTAAACACAAATTTCATCGTGTTCTACTGCTTTTTCTTCTTTTTATGAACTATATAAACTCTGGGACATTGCTGGTCTCATTAAATGATTATATTTGATATTGGGTAAGCCAACTAGTAGATTATCTAATTTTATCCATCATATTTATTTGTTTATTTTCACCAGTATTCTTTTGTATTTTCACTTTTTTATTCCTTTTGGCAGAGTCAGAAATACAGTAAATTTTATAATTGATTACAACTATCACATTAATAGACATAAATATATAATATTTAAGTTTTTTTTTAAACCCCAGACTAAAAGCAGTGAAAAGGAAATCCCGTGGCTATATTTAGCAACGCGTCATAATTATAAAAGTCATGTGACCTAGAGTTCCTTAAATATGGACGACAGTTCCTGGTGACAGCAGCGTACCGGTTAATTTTCTGTTGTATCTCGTTGGCGTCATTATTTTATAGCGGACAGAGTGCCAATTACCATAGAGAAGCAACCTAAGGTTTTGTCATTAACTAAAAAAGGGCAAATGTCACACTTGGTACTTTTATATGCTGTAATCGAACCGGTCTTTCTTCAAAGATGGACTGGTGTTAAAAGTCAAGTCGGAAATCGAAACTATTAGTATTATGAAATATATTATCTACCAAATTAAGAGAATGCCTATCACTGTTTTTCTTTTATTGAAACAGCTGTGATTAAGCCTTCCATTGATATTGATAGGTCAGGGAGTTTTACATGAAGGACGAGAAAGGACTCCTTAATTGGGTCACCTGTCAATGGCCCTTCAGTGTCCCCAGCCTGACCTTAGCCTAGGGCTTTTCTACTGCTGAGGTAAGCAGTTCCATATTGGATAGATTTTTGTCATTGTATGATCATATGTAACATTCTTAAATCGTGAACATAACAGAGAGGTCGTGGGACAGATATTATATAGGCTTCCCCACCTAACACAGCACAGACAGCTAGTACACACAGCACAGACAGTACATATCAGAATCATCAATAGGAGTGCTAACGCACGAATTTTCATGCTGTGTACATACAAATAGTCCTATTCCCAGGTGCGTTTACCCTCCAGTGAACCTTGATCTATACTACCAGGGCCAAAGATGGCTTTTTCATTACTAGTACATATTCCTACATATGTCTCTGGCTAATATAATTCATGAAACGATTCAATGTCACGCTGGGGAAAATACACAATTAATATGCGGCCCTGGTAGAGGGTACAAGGATCATGCCCCCTCCCTCACCCCTGCCAAATATGTAATACTAACTATACATTGTTCTATGCGAAGTATTCGGCTTCGGAACCCTCTCCCATAATTCACGTCCGTCTTCTAAGCTCTCCCAAGTGGTCTCTCTAAATCTGATCCCCTCACTGTTAATTCCGAAGGCTTAGACTGCATTCCCACAGATTTTAGATCCATCTATCCCTAGAGTCTCACTAGATTACTGTCAGCTTAGCCGGCTTAAATGTCTGTCCTGCCTACTAAAAGCTGTAATGGGGTAATTAACTTCCATGCGCGCTCGGCTGACAGCAATTTACCATGAACCCCCAGGGAGTTAGGTCGATCTAGATGGATCAATCTAAATCTGTGGGAATGCAGTCTTATATCCGAATTTCTTATCTTAGTTGGATCCAATGCTTTATGCACTATTGTGCAGTGCATAGGCCTACAAATCTTAATTGCTCAAATTGCACGAGAACACTTGCCTTACAGAAATACATGTTATTCCATAAAATGAGTCCAGTGCACAAGCAAGCGACTCCATTAAAATTAATTTACTAGTCTTGGGGTTATTTTTGTCAGCTGAACACCCTGTACATTTTTTCTAGTTAAAATGTTAGTAAAATTTATAACTTACTACAATGTATGTCAGAGACGGAAAAACCTGTATAACTAATGCTGTACTAATATGTACTGGCGAATCCAGAATTTGTCTCTGGAGGATAAGGTCACAAGGATAACAAATTGTCTCACTTCACTTGTCAAAATAAATAAATAAATAAATAAATAAATAAATAAAATAATAAGGCAAAGACAATACAATGTTGCAAATGTGCATGATTTAGAAGCAAGGGATGTCTGCCAACTGTGCCCTGGATGTATTCCAAAAAAGAGACCTGGATCTGGTATTGGGTATGGTCAGTTCTAACAGACATTTTCTTTTACATTAATCAGTGGCACCTTTGATGTGAACAACACGAGATGGCGTCTTCCGCGGGAATCCACAGTTTATTAGCGATACGGCTTAAGAAAGAAATAACTGAAGATCAGTTAGAGCTGATAAAGCATCGCTTTACCAGCAAAATTGGAGCCGGAAGAATAGAGAATATGGACACATTAGATCTTCTAAATGAACTTAACAATCGAATGATAATATCTAAAGGAAAATACAACAAACTCAGGCAGGTTTTCAAAGAGGTTGGTCTTGAGAAATTAAATAGACACCTGGATAAGGCAGAACAGAGGATACAAAATATAAAAAGTGGCAAAGCCAATGGCAAAAACGGTGAGACTTACCATTTTTTTTACTTGTGATATATGTGTTATATTTTTTCCAATCATTTTTATGTTTTAATAATTTTTAATATATGTTACACATAAAGGGTGAGTTTCCTTTTGAAAACAATCAAAGGAAGGTATTTTTACATACAAGTATATTCTAGTACATATACGGATATAATATCAGTCAAATTTAATATACAACAGTAAGGTTACGGCTGTTTGTTGATTATTGAAAGTCAGTTTTATTTTGAGAATATGTTTTTTTCATAATCATTATTTATTTGAAAATTGCAATCAAAAGGTTGACATTTTGCATCAGTAGTGTACACCATCCCTATATGGGCTACAGTTGAATATTACAAATAAAAAACATGGAAATTTTTAAATGATAACACATACAAGTATATCAAAATTGCAAAACAGTATATCAGATTATTTATCACCATTTTAGATCATTGTGAAATTATTTTTACCTGTCCAGACACATGAACAATATTTTCTTCAATATCAGAGGTCAAGGAAGATCTGTCCAGCTCCGAGTCTGATGAGGGTGCATGTGGGGGGTCAGAGGAACAGACTGAAGAAAGTTGGAGCGGTGATGAAATGTAAAATATAATAAAATAAAATGTAAAATATTCCAATTTTTGGTTAATAAAAAAAAATTCAAATTTAGGTATTTGTATTTTTTCACAAAAAGTAAGGAAAATGGACGCCATCTTGGATTCAGTCGCCATCTTGAAAAATGTAAAGTGCCTGAAAAATGGAAGAAGGCCTAAGTACTTGTAATCAGTGCAAATTTTGATAATATTAAGTTGTTAAGTAACTTTTAAATCAATTTTTGTATTAACAGTTGGCGGCCATCTTGGATTTGACCTGTTTCCGGTACAAACAGACACTTTTTCAAGCCGGAAACAAGCAGAAATGAAAAATTCAGGTTCTAAACTACAAGAATCAATCATAAAACCTTTGCCTGATGGGGGGTGCAGCCAAATTGGATTTTTTGGCCTTTGGCTCATGGACTACAATAGAAAACATACAGTTCTATAGAGATTTTCCAATGTTTCCAGTCTCAGAGTTGCTCCAGAGGCAGGCAGGCCACAGCAAGTTGGTTCCAGTGGAGACCACGATATGGAGTATCCCATGACTTATGAAAATAGAGGCCTTGCCGTCATTTTCAACAACTGCAACTTTGCGTCTCATACAGGTATGGCAGAGAGACGCGGCACGGACCAGGACGCAAATGGGATTGAGAACAGACTTCGTGCACTGGGATTTGACGTGAATCGCTTTGACAATGTGACTTGTTCTAGGATGTCGATGACTATGGCCGAAGGTACGGAGTTATGAAATCTTGTTTTTGTGCAATTTACTCTATAGCCAGTGTTTGCCTCTTAGAAAAATTAGTTGCTGGACCAAAAGTTCAGCCATCTTGAAAAGTAGCTGGCTCGAATGTCTGCCAGGTGGGAAAATTCAGCCCGTTCTGAAATTTGTCGGCCCCGGGCAGATGGTCCAGCGTTAATTTCTAACACTGCCCATAGCTGTTGAAGTAAGCGTACTTTAACTTTCTACACAAAGTCATATGTTGTTCATACTTCATAGCAGCCAGTTCCTTGCATCTTTTTCTAGATAGTGATTAATAATTAGCAATTAAGGTGTATCTCAGTAATTAATTTTTATGTTACCTTTGCGTCTCTTAATAATTATATGATCACATCAACAGAGTATCTGCAGGAAATCATTATCAAGTAAAAGAAAGGTGTACTTAGTACACTGTACAATAATTTATGAAAGATTAACCTTAATTTCAGTTTCCCTTTAACCTTGGGTGTATATATACTTTTAAATAATTCCTCAACTCCAACTTTAGTGTCTTGCCTTATGCTTGCAGGAAGTTTTTACCATATATATGCTTTCAGAATTGCTTACTGTATCTCTGGAATGTGAGGTTGTTTGCAGTTTATTTTCCTTTGGAAAAATATGAAAAGAGTGTTTTGAAAAGAGTAAAATATGAAAAATATAGAATATTTGAAAATGGTATATTATTATTATTATTATTATTATTATTATTATTATTATTATTATTTCAGTTGGACGCAGAAATCACTCCCAAAATGACTGTGTGGCTTTGGTAATTTTGTCACATGGTGAGGAGGGGAAAGTGTATGGCACAGATGGCATTATAGAGGTGGACCAGCTACTTGCCCCTCTCAAGGGTGACAGATGCTTGACTTTAGCAGGGAAACCAAAGCTCATTTTCATTCAGGTTAGTTGCAGGGGCGGATCCAGAGATATTTTCTGACAGTCTTCCAAATAATCTTTGTTAATTCGTCCTCAATTTTTGACCGTCTTCCGACAGAAAATAATAGATACCCGTCAATGTAAACTTAAAAATCTGACCGTCTTCCGGAAGACCCAGAAGACGGCCTAAATCCGCCCCTGAGTTGAGTCAGTGTTGCTTGTTGTTTTTGAGAAAGTATGGGTTATATTTATGGAGCTATTGAAAACACAAGAAAATTTCTTGTAAATTGAGTATGTTGAGGGAGGATGTGGCGCATACACAAATATTAGAATGTTTGTAAATTAGAGGCAAATGGACCAAGTTGTTTGGAGATAAAAATAAATGTTCACAACTGTGTTATATATTTTTCTGATAATTTAAATTTCTTGGACATTTTTTAAACAACATACTTTCTTGTATTGGTAAAAAAATCATATTCTTTATTTTGATTTACTTTGCACTTTGGATTGTGCCTTTAAATTTCATTCCACTTTTTTTTATGTACAGACACAGATGTGTCTGTACATATAGCCATCATCTGCGTCTGTCGTCGTCGCCGTCGTGCACTTTTACCGATAACACGATAAGTGGAAAACCGTTTTTGCTTTTGGCTTGAAACTTACAGAACTGATGAATATTCATAATATGCAGGTCAAGTTCGAAAATCAGCATGATCGGGTCATTTTTAGGGAAGTTACGCTGTTTTTTCCCTATTTTCAGCATATATGCAACACCGATAACACGATAAGTGGAAAACCGTTTTACCTTTTGGCTTGAAACTTATGAAACTGATGAATATGCATAATACGCAGGTCAAGTTCGAAAATCAGCATGATCGGGTCATTTTTAGGGAAGTTACGCTGTTTTTTCACTTTNGCTCGGCTGACAGCTATCTAGCGTGAACCCCCAGGGAGTTAGGTCTATCTAGTTTAGATCGATCTAATCTCTGGGAATGGGGTCTTAGTATAAGTAACCATAGTAGGTAAATGGATATAATGAATATGTATAGCTGGTGTTAGCGCATGGGACATGTGACCCTATACTATAAAAAGCCTTTTGCGCTTAATTAGGGAGAGATACACCAGTGATCAAACATGAAGAAAGTACTGTTTTCTGTGTAAGATCAGTTGGAATAAATACTTAAAAGGACAATACATTTGTTGTCGTGCCAGTGTTGCATTAATATGAATCTCGCCTAACTTGAATCTTCAACATCAGGAAATTTGTTCAAGTTAAGTGAAGATTCAAGTTAGGCGAGATTCATATTAATAACTGCATAACTTGGGACATTTCAACATCAGGAAATTTGTTCAAGTTAAGTGAAATGTCCCAAGTTATGCAGTTGCCTTGGACTAGCAGGATTCCTCTTTCGTTTACACACTCCGTTTTATTTTGCAGGCTTGTCGAGGCACTAAACTTGACGGAGGTGTAGAGGTCGCTGATGCAGAAATGTGGGAAGACGAACCAGACGGTAGGACCCATGTGCACAGAATTCCTGCCGAGGCAGACTTCCTCATTGCTTACTCTGTGGTGCCAGGTAGGTATGGTTGATAAATGCCTGAGATTAAAAAATTTATTTAAAAAAAATAAATGTTTATATACATTTGTGTACAAAAAAATTTCCTGTACAACATTATGTGTCCCACTGTTAAAAGAGAAAAAGGAGAGAAATGGTGAAGCAATAATTGTACAAAGATTTGTGACTGACAATTATAAACAAAATCTACAGAATCTGATATGATATACTGGTTATGTTTATTATATATTAAACTAGAGAACACTCCACTAAGCAAAAAGACAACTTTTCAAGTAGAATTTATGTTAAAATATCCTGGAAGGTGACCCGATTTTAGTTTAAAATGTTTTCAATTTTTTTTTTGTTTCTGTTTATCCTGACACATGTCCACTGACAAATGAGCATACACACACCAACACCAATAAAAAGGTAGCCTTCTTCTTGACAACTGTTATAGACATAATTGAATGTTTTTCCAGGCTTCTTTTCCTGGCGTAACTCGATGAACGGATCTTGGTTCATGCAGGCACTCATTCAGGTCCTGGGAGACTGCGGTCAACAGTTGGACATCCTAAGCTTGATGACCATTGTTAACAAGAAGGTGGCATACGAGTTTGAGTCCAATGCAGCCTCCAAGGCAATGAGCAAAAAGAAACAGGTCCTATGCATAACCTCCATGTTAACCAAGCTGGTATATTTTAGGCCAAAACACTAAGAGAACCCAGGCCCTGGTAAATGCCCAGGATGGGATATTAACAGGACAGTATTTCAACATTTTTTAATCATTTTCAGGGTGCACAATTGGCTTGGAAAATTGGAAAGGTATTTTGGATTGGAAGAAAAATCAGGATTTCAACATTATTATTATTATTATTATTATACCTGTTAAACCTTGAAAAAATTCCAGTTGGTGAAAGATACTGATGATGACTCTTCTTTAAAAATGTCATGACAGTATGATGAACTTTTAAAGGATAACCTTTTAAAATGATCTCATATGCTCTCAGAGAGTATTTAATATTAAGCAATCAGTGAAAATGCAGGGTGGTCCCATCATAACAATTATATGCAAGTACAGTGGATAAGATTTAGAACTCATTTATGGTCTTAATATTATCAGTAATCATTTCCACATTGTTCATTTGTTGTGATAATCAATGCAATGAAAGATATTTGTCAAATTTGAAGAGGCAAGACTGTTTCAGTCACATTTATATGAGAAAGGCAAGTAATAGATCTGTTTAAGTTTTTGCCATTCAGTAGAAAGATTTACCCCACAGTGTATTGATTCTTTTATTTTGTTGCTGTGCTTGGCAAGTATACAGAAGTTGAAGAGGACAATTTAACTAAAATATGCAGAGCACAGGGATAAAGAATGCTTGAGCATGCTTCTTTTCACTTGTAATACTGTTTTTGATGGTAAAACGAAACTATTTTAACATTTAAATATTGTTTTTTGTTTTGATGGATGAGAAGGGGGTGCATACTCACTGTGGACCCACCCCTGGGTTCCGCTATTGCAAGGAAAAAGTAAATTCATTGTGACAAAGTACAGTATTATATCACCAAAAATAATTGCACAGAGAGAAACAAACAACTTCCACCCATACCCACACCCACAACTCATTCCCATACCCACAACTCCCACCCCTGTAGCAAAATCTTGGATGTGGCTTGTAAGGTTATTCCATATGTACCACTTCGGTTAAGGTGCTCAAGGTGAAGGGGCGATCCAACATTTTATACATTTCAGATCTGCTCTTGTCCTTAACTTGTTTATAGTTTATTTTTACAGTAACCAGGCTAAAAAAACATTCCTTAATTTCTTTGGTGTCACAAAAAAAAATCAACAGATCTACAAGTTTTACAGTGACTTTAAGGTACAGAATATATTTTAAAAAGAAATTGTTTCATATACCAGTAGATTTGTGTTTCAGCTTAGGTGTGTCTACTTATTGTTATTGTTGCATAATGTTATTGTGTAGAGTAACTGGCAAAAAGTAAAATATTGAATTTCATAATACCAGAAGATTATAAACAACCTCTTTTTCAAACAAGGAGACACATCAAAATTAGCAGTGTCCCATTTTTTATGTTTTATGGATGAATGAGACCAGGGATAGTATAATAACTTCAGAGATCCTTTGATTTGTGTTACACCTTTTAACGAAAAGCTATTCCACAATCCTTAAGAGTCAGTGCATTATATAATTAGTCACTGTAATTATAATTTGTATACTGTGTAGACTTCTGCCAGAGTGCGTATGATTTGACTGTAGTCTTTTGATGAGTCCACACTATTTTATGTACAGTATTTGTCTTCAAGTTTGTTTAAAAATGGGTCACTATAAAAATTTTTGTGATACCATCCAGAAACTACTGGGGTAGTACGTGTGTATCATACAGGACAAAGCTTCGACTTCATGTCATCTTTGTGATGTGATTTCATTTGATTACAAAAGTGTTATATTAAATGCAATGCCCTTAGAAGGATAAACACACCAAGGGAAAAACATTTTAATTTGTTTTACAGTTGATTTAGATGTGAGACATTTTTAATAGTGATTGTCTTAGCCTCGGGTCCAATGCTTGCTGGCAAAATATTCATTTTTTTAACCTCCGTGTATACATGCTTTATTACTGACAAGCAGGTGTGGATGGAAATTTATTTGAAGATGAAGAAGCTGCCCCAGGTTTGCTTGGAAAACTTGGGTTAACTGTAGTAGGTTACTGCAACAAGTGGTCCATTTGGGGGAGTTATTGTTTCAGTGAAAGTGTAGTGTTACAATAGGTTATAAGTGTTTGTGAGGAATTATTACTACCTGTGTCTTCATGAATGATATGTACGTGTAAAGGTTACTGTCAATCTTCATGTATGTAACATCATGATTCAAGCACAGATTAGCCTTTTAAAAATGTGATTCCACGCGTGAAAATGTATCAAATAAATCAGAATCAAATGAATCAGATGCTCTTGTTTTTTTGTTTGTTTTTTTTTTTAATCTGAGGTAATCTATACAAGATAGTCCCACCAAAACAAATTTTCCTTGGGGATAATTTTTTTTTCTACTTGGGAATCATTGCTCTACCTACTTCTGCACTTGGATTCAATGTTTTATTAAATTTTGATTTTTAAGGATATTGTTACAAAGCCTATATTATCATCCAGATACCAAAAAATGTGGCTTTTCCTGAATCTAATTATTAAATAATGCATCTATCTGTGTGCTGATTTTAAACACTAAACAAATACCCTTGAAAATATAAAATAGCATTACAGAACAACGTTAAGTAGTTCAATTTCATTGGTAGAACTACCAGGTAAACAAAAAGGATTTAACTTTCCTTGAGATCTTACTTATTTTGTTCTTCCAAAGATCTTCTTTATCTTTATGCCTTTCACTTGTGCATTTGTTTCAAGCATTTTAGTACAGGGGGAAACCTGGGAATCATGTGAGAACATATATCTGCTTTGGATCAAGGAATTTCAGTTGGGATTTCCTTACAATTGAAAGTCGATTCAAACTTGACAAAATTTTACACGTACATGTATATTCATTTGTATGAGTGAATTCAACCATGTATTTATATTTGCTTTGAAATTCATATTATTATATATAGCTGAACTTTCATTTTCTCAATTAAATGTTAATTAATTTATTATCTCATTATGTTAACTAGTATATTTGGTTAAAATATTTTAAATACAATTTTCCTGAGGTTAAAACACGTTCCTGAGGTATGACAATATCGAGTCACTTCCAATTCAAATGAATTGAACTTTCTTTTCTAATGAGAAAGTGAAAGTTTGTGACAATATACAGTAGAGTCATATCAAATTCAAAAGAAATCAATTCAACCTTCTTTTCTGATGAGAAAGTGAAAGTGGATGACACATTATTTTTCTTTTCAACAATATTCCTTTGATATTATGCTTAGGACTGAGCTGGGTCTGAAGTGGCGAAGAAAGAAAAGTAATTGAGCCATTGTTCAAAGTAATGAGGTGTTTCCAATTCCCCATTAGTCACTGTGGCTTGGTATTTTCAGGTGTATATTTTAAACCTGAAGTGATTCACATTTATTATGTTAAGTATGTATAAAAACTGGAGTTCTACCTGCAGCTCTTCAGACTGACCACTTGTACGCCTCATATGGATTAGAAGATCTGCAAGATGGAGGACACAAAAGATGAAATGAGTTTGTGGCATTTTATAAATATAAAGAAATTGTCATTGCTTATGTTGCATGGTTATAAAAAATGAGATGCATGTAATTCTTCTTAATTCAGTGATCTTAATGTTAAATGAAATGTGACAAGTAATTATTTTAAAGTCGTTTTAATTTAAATTATGTACGTGTCTGTTTGGCTGTATTGGTAAGTTACGCCCGTATCTGAACTGTCTCAATCTGTATCTGTGTGTGCAGCACCGTCAGAGTGTGTGTGTGTGTGTGTGTGTGTGTGTGTGTGAGAGAGAGAGAGAGAGAGAGAGAGAGAGTTTCATTAAAGTTAATGAGGTGAAATTTAGGTATGGATTGCAATCAAAGGGTTGGATTCCTGCATGTAATCTTTAAAGTTAACCAGGGCCACAGATCAATTATGTGCACATGAATTAGCCAGAGACATATTTGTGAATATCGAGTGAAAAATTGATATGTGGTCCTGGTAGAGGGTAGGGTAATCTGGGATTCAAACCATTAAATTAATTTCAATTAAATTAAGGTGAAATTGATGTTATTTATTTATTTATTTATTTATTTATTTATTTATTAGTTCTAGGAGACCATGACATGAAGTACAAGATGACTCATAAAAAAAGAGGTTATGCCATCGTCATCAACAATCAAGTCTTTCAACCACAAACTGACAAGGAGGAGAGACGAGGTACAAAGCAGGATGCAGAAGGGATTAAGAACAGATTTGAGGCACTGGGTTTTGTTGTAGAGCCTTATGAGAACTTAACATGTTCGCAGATGTTAAGAACCATGGGTGAAGGTGAGAAGTTATGATAAAAATCCGTTTTTATTCAATCTAAAGCATTTCGCTGTTGAATTAAGCACGTCTGCCTTTTATTTAATTCTTATAGAAGATTATATATGTTTTCATGAATTCATACTGTAGCAGTCAGCAGTTCCTTTTATCTATAATTATTATTTATATAAGAAATAGTAAGGATTTGTCTGGTTACATATTGCATCTAAACATTTAGCCTGTTGACTCAGTAATTATCTGCTTACTTTCACATGCATCCAAGCCTCATATCAGCATGAATTTTTTTGACATTTGCTTTCAAGATTGCTTAAATGCTACCAGTATTTCTATCATGGAAAGTTAAACTTGTTTTCTAATTTATTTTCTTTAACTTAGCTGTGGAATATGAACTATTATTATTATTATTATTATTATTTCAGTTGGTCGCCGTAATCACTCCAAAAATGATTGTCTGGCTTTGGTAGTTATGTCACATGGGGACGAGGGAATTGTTTATGGCACTGATGGTATAGTGGAGTTGGATATATTACTAGCCCCTCTGAAGGGAGACAAGTGTCCAACATTAGCAGGGAAACCAAAGCTCATTTTCATTCAGGTAAACTGACTCAGCATTTCTTGTTGCTTTGGTTAAGATACATTGAGTGATTTTATATAGCAGTGAAAAAAGAACAATATTTCATTTATACTCTAGCAAGGGGGAAATGTCGGTTACATCTCTATACTTCCCCGCACCAATACTCCCCCTCAGTAATGATTTGGGGAAGCAAAGATGTGGGGGAGTATTGGAGTACGTGGGGGAGTAACGGTGCGCCTCCATCCGCAGTTTTATAGTGGATGTATCGATGTGGCTATCTATTGGTGTGGGGTCGTTTGATGTGCATAATACACAAAAAAATTACTAAGGGGGATTATAGGTGCAGGGGAGTAACTTTGGACTGTACCCTAAATTTTTCAGCCTGGCAACTTTCTTTTTTGGATAAGCACAGTGTGCATAAAAAAGTGCCCCTCTAAATGTAAGATAATTACATGATTTGCATAACTCATTCACTTTATATTACTCAAATTTTCATTTGTTTTAAGCAATATAGATTTTCTCTTTGGTATTAAATAAAATTAATTTGAATCTTGCCTAACTTCAATCTTAATTCACATAACTTGAACTTTCTTGGTCCTAAAATGTTCAAGTTGTGCAATTGTGTTGGACTTCTCTTTTATATATACACTCTATTTCATTTCGCAGGCTTGTCGAGGCACTAAACTAGATGGAGGTGTAGAGGTTGCTGATGAAGCGGGTCTGGATGAGCTAGACGGTAGAAACCATGTGCACAAAATTCCTGCCGAGGCAGACTTCCTCATTGCTTACTCTGTGGTGCCAGGTAGGTATGGTTGATAGATTCTTGAGTTTTGAATTTTTTATTTGAGGAAAATTTGAATGACTGCACATTGTTGTGCATAGTGCTTAATGGTTATGAACTTTAATTGCCACAACTAAGTACAAACATTTTTTACAAAAAAAAAATAAAATAAAATATAATATACAATATAGAAAAAGAAATGGAAAAATAAGTGGTAAAAATTCTTCTTTCTTGGGAAATGTTATGGACAATATCTATTTTTTCCCAGGATTTTTTTCTTGGCGTAACCCGACGAATGGATCTTGGTTCATGCAGGCACTCATTCAGGTCCTGGGAGACTACGGTCAACAGTTGGACATCCTAAGCTTGATGACCATTGTTAACAGGAAGGTGGCGTACGAGTTTGAGTCAAATGCAGCCTCCAAGGCAATGAGCAAAAAGAAACAGGTTCCATGCATAACTTCCATGTTAACCAAGCTGGTATATTTTTGGCCAAAACAGTAGGAGAGCCCAGGCCCTTGGTAAATACCCTGGATGGTTTATTTCAATAAAACTAGGACAGTGAATTTTCAATTCATTGACAAGTGGACAAATATTTATGTCTGTTTGGACAGTTGAAAAATTAGGACTTCAGCATCAATATCATTATTATTTTTTATTATTAGTATTATACTTTGGCAAACCTTGGCAAAAATTACAACTGGCGAAAATACCTTTTGCACCAGTTTTACACATCTCAAAATGACCTCTAGATTTTATCCTATGTGTAACATATCAAACAAGCAATCCCGTCCTGTACAGTTAAAGAATCTACACATAATGAGACACATGACTCCTCTTCTTAAGTGTAATGACTTTATGATTAACTTTGAAAAGATTGCCCTACAGAATGACCTCTTTATTTTTGTTCCTCTCTGTGATATGATTTTTATTGTGACTGTGAAACAGGTTTTCTGTGGTCTCCAAATAGGATGATAAAATAGATTTATTCTTTACTTAGATGAATGATATGTACAGGTCACTGTATATATCTAAATGAATGTATGTAATATCATGATTTACGCATATGTTAATCACTCATGAAAATATTACCAGTACCGGTACAACTAAATTTGAATCCTATAGATGATGCTTTTTCATCATATTATTAGTTGAGTCAACAGGTATAAAATATAACCATTGATATAAGAGAAGAATAATATATATGGAGAATCAGCTTTATGCATCCCTTTCTTTAAATCTTGAATTTGTCAAAATGAGTACATATACTGGTATGTGCATATCAGTCTGCAGTTCTACTTACTTAGAAATCTGCAAATGTGTTATTTTGATGTTTCATTGATAAAAATAATAACACAAATTTTAAAGGGTTTTACTGCATTTTTTCTTCTTTTTATTTACTGTATAGACTCTGGGACATTGCTAGTCTCATTAATTGATTATATTTGAAATTGGGTAAGCCAATTTAGATTATCTAAATTTATTCATCATATTTATTTGTTTATTTTTACCAGTATTCTTTTGTATTTCACTTTTTATTAATTTTTGTCAGAGTCAGAAAAAAAGTAAATTTTATAATTGATTACAATTCTCACATTATTAGGCATAAATAAACCATGTTGAAGATTTTTTAAACCTGAGGCAAAAAATGAAGAATAAATAAAATAATGATTTTATAGGAACCCAGCTGTGTCTCGCTTTTATGACTGCGTGACGCATTTTATACTTTTTTATTTCATCTTATATATTATTATTATTATTATTATTATTTTTTTTTTTACTTATCTAGAGGGCCTGAAAATCCATTTAAATATATGGTTTACTATCCGGTGTGGCGTGTACTGCTCGGAGCGTGAACAATCCGTTCTGCTCATGCGCACAAAGCGCAGGCAAATCTGAGAGACTTCCGGCGTGTACAGTCCGTCACTATAGAGTCATGAATACATTCTTAGACTTTAATAATCATGCGCTGTTGAGAACATACTGCAAATTCAAACACAATCTTTAGCAGTTTTCAAATCTTATAGATGTTCTCCTCCACTGCGATTTCCCTCAGGTGGCCATATCAACACACTAGCCTAGTAAAATCAATACTAAAATAGTAGCCAGCAGCTGAAAATGACGTCCCGTCCACGGTAGGTTCATCCATGCATCAAACTGTAATTTGACGCTGATTCCCTATTAAAATTATCAATTAACACATGAATTTTATCCCCATCATAGCAAATGTATAATGTGGTAGGAAATGAACTAGCCGAATATAATAGTACAGGTGAATAACAACGGATCATTCACGGAACGGCTCATACACGCGTCTGCTGCGTGTACAATCGGTCAGGACGGATGGTTCACGCAGAACGGACCGTACACGTGACACCGGGTTCCAGTGAAAGGAAATCCCATTGCTATATTTAGCAACGCGTCATGTGACCAAATATGGACGACAGCTAGCAGTTCCTGCATTCGGAGCCGAGTGGCAGTTCCTGGTTACAGCGTGCGGTACATATTTTGTTGTATCTCGCGGGCGTCATTATTTTAGAGCGGACAGAGTGCCAATTATCATAGAGAAGCAACCTAAGGTTTTGTCACTAACTAGAAAAGGGCAAATGTCACAACTTAATGCTTTGATAGGGTGTAATCGAACCGGTTTTCCTTAAAAGATCTTAAAATGAAAAGTCGGAAATCGAAACTATTAGCACCACGAAATCTATTATCTACTAAATTAAGAGAATGCCTAGTTAAATTTTAATATTATTGAAACAGCTGTGATTAAGCCTTCCATTGATATTGATAGGTCAGGGAGTTATACGTCGAGAAAGGACTCTTTAATTGGGTCACCTTCGATGTCCCCAGCCGTGGCCTTTAGACTAGGGCTTTTCTACTGCTAAGGTAATTAAGCAGCTTCGCGATCCATATTGGACAGCTTTTTTGTTGTTATTTTATGATCATATGTAACGTCATTCTATGATCGTGAAGATAACAGTGAGCTAGGTTGTGGGACCGATATTATATAGGCCTTCGATCCCGTGTTAAAACAATCACGTAGGCCTACAGTACCCTCCAGAGACCCAGTAATGGATTTAGAGGGGGGAGGGGGGGTCCTGACACCCCCACCCACCCCCTTCGATTTCTGAAAAAATAATCACACCAATGCTGAATCAAGGTTCGAAACCGTACCAAATGGCACCATTCGCCCTCTAAAATACCTTCTTTTTTTTTTCGGTCCGCGGACCCC
>NW_019774125.1:50468-101250 GCF_001039355.2 Lingula anatina
CTGTACTAGTATATTAATATATAAAATACACAAACTATTCATATTGATTCTTCGCCTGACACAAGTCTCAATGAAAGAAAACACCTAAGACACCATATCAAGTTCCAAGTTTATTGAAAAAATTTATAATCACTGGGAATAATTTCTTTAGCGGTATGAAATAATATTATCACAGGAATAAATTCCATTTAGATATTAACAATCATAAACTTTTTTAATTCATTAATATTACTTCATGCAGGTGACATAACACTTCTTATTTAACCATGTTGCAATACTTGCAAATACTGCACTTAATTGTGATTTAACATTTCCATAACCGCGGAAAAACTATGAGAAGGTACTTCCTGAGAAAGGACCAAATTCACCTTTTTGTTTGAAATAATTTTTATAAGATAAACTTATGTTCCAAAACCATTTTGTACTAAATTTTTCTTGGTGTTTAATTGTTTTACAAAAATTATGAAAAGTAATATTTCTGCCTTTAAGAGACATGAACTTGAACTTTTTTGCTCTAAAATCCACAACTTAGAAACACACTCTTTGTCATCCAAATAAGGGGAACTTTGTGTTGGAAGTACATTTAACAAACTGAACAATTTCCACTGACTTTATGTACCAAAAGCTTGGTTAGAATGTTCCCCATAATATAATTTTACAAGAAAAATACTGTAATCCGGTTAAAATATACATTTAAGTAACAACAGATAAACGTACAATACAGGTAAACGTACAAATAAGAATAATGCTGGTAAAAAGTAAATCATTTCTAAAATGTAAAACTGCACAGTTAACAAGTTTTTTTTTTTTTTGGTTTAGAAATTTTTTTGATGTAATTTTGTGTTTATGCATGAAATTCTAAATGTATGGTGCAGTAAAAGAAAGCTGTCAAAAATGACACGCTAAGGCTGTATTCCCAGAGCTTTTAGATCGATCTATCCACACGGGGAGTCTCACTAGATTACTGTCAGATAATCCGGCCTAGAAGTCCGTCCCGCCTACTACAAGCTGTAAGGGGGTAATTAACTTTCGTGTCTGCTTGGCTGACAGCTATTTAGCGTGAACCCCCAGGGAGTTAGGTCGATCTAAAGTAGATCGATCTAATCTCTGGAAATGGGGTCTAAGCATACATGAAAAGTAAATACATTGGTGTTGGAAGCTATACAAATGGATATGGCATACATAACTAAGAATTATCATTACTCAATTCTTGAACAATCACAGTCTGGTGTATTCCCAACATATTCATACAACTGGCAATACATATAGCTTTGGTTACTGCTTTTGACTTATATTTCACTTATAAAAACTAGTAACAGTAATCTATATATCTCAAAATTCGCCACAATTGGCATTAAACAAGATAGTATCAAAATGCATATACGAAGTGGCCAGCCATTGTATACTAAAAAGCTCAATATCAAAAAGTAAAGATCAGGTGGACGGAATTTGGACAGAGAGTAAATATACTTGAACCATGCATCACCTTTGAGGCAGATTACATTCAATTTGCCATCTTCACGGCCAATTTTAAGTTCCAATATGATGGTTTTATCAAACCAGTGATATATATGTTAACCACACATTTGGATACAGTTTTGTAATCTCTGAGACAGATCCTGGAATCAGATTTGCTGAAAATCCCTCGAGAGTCTGGAAGCACATTATTAAGGTGATCAAAAAGGCATCAATTTCACACCAGTAAAGTCTGCATGGTCACTTGGTTGTTCTAAATATCATGTGTAGATGTGTGTGATATGTATGTATGTATATACATTATTAAGATACTTGGCAGTCTGATAGCTACATTATATAGAGACTAAAATGTCACAACACACAGAGCACACAGTTATAGGTTACAATTACAAGATCACAATAGGTCTCCAGACTGCACATTAAGATGGCTCAGTGTTGCCTACAGGCTGACACTGACCCAACACAGTGTGTAGTCTGTGACGGGTGTACATGTACATGTATATATGAGATATCCGTTTCCTCTACATCACAGCATAACGCACACTTGCTTTGTTAATTCACACTCGCATGTGTGTGTGTGTATATATAATATATATATATATATAGTCATCGTCATAGGAAATTTTACTCGGCTGCAGGCAGGTTGTACACTGCAGGTCCAGGTACGTCATTGGCATCGACTGGCATCACAGGTGTTACCATGTTGCGCTCAGGGGTATGTGGACGCGAGGAAGACTGAACAGCAGATCCTCCGAGACCTACAGAGACCTCATTACGACTGGAGTTTCTGGAAACGGGACGCTCCTCTTCCTTTTCCTTTCTAGGTGTGAGAGAACCTCCGTTGGAGAATGGGCGCTCGTTTTCTATGGACCTGGATGTGCTTCCTTCGGAGGATGGGCGAGAATTTCTCTGAGCTTCTGGATCGACGAATGTAGAGTCTGGTCCTGACTGCAGAGTGAATCCTGTAGGATCTCTGTGATAGGACATGGGTCGTACAGTTCCACTGTTGGGACTGTAGCCGTCTTGTGGCTCGACCTTTTTACCTTTGCCCCTGAAATATTAATAATTGTTATATAATATTCTTATTATTAATTTAAGAACAATTCCTTTTTCCTTCAAATGTTTTCATAAAATAATGGATATAATAATTATTATTAAAACCTTTGAAGAAAATATGCTTCAAGTATTAATTAGAAAATAATAAGCTTGAAATGATACAAAAACCAAAACATATCTCTACATGTACATCTGAGACTGTTTCTTTTTGGTCATGCCATGAATAAGGTGAAGCAAACATATAACAAGCAAAACAAAAACTATAACTCACTTCAGCACGACCAGAACAACAACCGCCACTACAACAATGACCACGATAATGGGCAGCACTGTGCCTAGGATGATGGCCCAAGTCATGTCAGTGGCAGTGGAGACAGGAAGAGCCTGGGTGGTGTTTGATGCTGCTGTCGTCTGCAACAGAAGATGAAAAAATGAATGAAGAATTCCTCAGTGAGAATTTAATTTGAAACAAATGCAGATGTAATATTGGAGAGGATAAATATAAGATCTTTTCTCCTATATTAATTTCAAATCGCTTCAGACAAAAACAAATAATCTATAGTCATGTAATGTTACCAAATTTCAAAAACTATTATCAAACATGGTATTATTTAAATATAAATGATAAATTAACTGTTAATTAATAAATTAGTTAATTTACTTATTCATTTTTATAAGTATATTATGATATATCTACATAATATATTTATTCATATTTAGAGGATTGATTGATGGGTGTTGTATTACACAATCAGTGACTTTGACTGAGGTTGACATAATTTAATTATTATTACTTTCACTCATTCATTAATTAAAATATATATAATAAAATGTCTTACCGGTGCCATGGTGGTTTGGTCCGCAGGTGTCACCACACCTAAGGTGATGTTTGCAGACGGGTAAGCTGATGCCACCACAGAGACAATGGAAGAAGACCTAAAATGTTGCGAATAATTTTATTGCTATTGTGTGCATGCACCAGAAGTTGAAAATAAAGCCAGTGAATGGTCAATACACGTTTGTAGTTTGTGCGTTTTTGGTGTAAATTATACCACTATATTATTTTCTCCTCAAGCAATAGACCCCACGTTGAAAGCAACAGTTGGTACTTTGATTCTCATCTCATTAGAAAAACTTGTTAGTAACATTATTACCCTTATGAAAAAGTCCTATAGGATCCTATACGATCCATTAAGATTCTATAGGAAATTGGCCCAATTTCCTATAGGATCTTATAGGATCCTATAAGACTTTTTCTTAGGGTAGTACCATTAACGTTGATGTTTTGTCGATTGCTGTGGCACAGAAATTAAAATATACATACACTGCGCTGTTCAGCACTATGGACTGGAAGGTGGACTGGTCAATAACAAACTCTGAGGATGGGTCAAAGTTCACTGAAAAGAGAAATTATAGAATATCAACATCGCTGCAACCAATATTCACCTTTACTTAAAATTATATTGTAAGTTCCCTGGCTTTGGTCAAAATTCATAGAGATGGCATATAACTAAAATGTGGGGTAAAACTTGAAATTTATCATTGTGATAATTGTAATTGAATCTAATGATTAAATATAAACAGAAAGATAACCATGACTGTGCATACATGAAACAGGCCTATTATAAGTACCCTAAAGCAAATGAATGAAATGAAATGAATGAAAAATACATATATAACTCCAGGAATATTTATGTGAACAAGGCTCTACATGTACCTACATCTTTTATTCCTTTCCATAAGTATAATGTTGCCAGTACCCTATATTTTAACTGTACCATGAAAAATTCTGAACTGTTTTATTAACCTGTGTTTAAGTTCACAGATGGCAGCACCAGCAATTCCCCACTTACCGGCTCTCTTCTTCCTTCCACTGACTACTACAGACGTTGAGGCATTGCCCGCAGCACAAAGGTCATTGTCCTTAGGTGATTTGGCCACAATCAGAAGGTCTGTCAACGTGGAATCCAGTGGATTGACACGAGGATAATCGCCTCCAATCTGTACGTAGGTGTTGTTGGTGAAGGTCAAGGTGATATTGTCACTGATGATACTGGAAAATATTTCATTGGACATATTAAGTTGTTGTTAAGGTCAGATGGGTTGTATAAATTTATCGCTTCTGATATTACATATTATATATATTGTATTGTACAGAACAATTTAGTCTGTTCATGAAATGCACAGATTGAATGTTTAACTGATTTCTTTAAAGTAACAATTTAATTGGAATAGAAAATACAACCATGCAAGTACAAAATTGTAATTGTAACATATAAAGCTTTGTGACACATCAATCATCAGATTATATGTCCACTTCGGTGAATATAAGAAATTTTTTAAGCTGTCACGTATGAATTATACTCACAGAGACCCACTGTTGGGGCAACAAGTGCTGTACTCAGATGGTTGTTTACAGTGGTCATTCAGGGCTCCAACAATGACATTAACAATATGGTCCTTGATGGCTGTCACCTGTGAAAATGGTTTGTATGTGACATACGTAAATAAGTGTTATCGCATTTCATAGTGTACCCCATACAATACATTTGATTAAATTATGTACACTACGATATCAAAACAAAACATATTTGAAACACAACTATTTGTCAGAAACATTACTGGTTTATTCCATTCTTCAAATTATTACCAATATTTACCAATAAATCACCTAACTAGGATACCAAAACAAACTTGAAACAATTATCTGAAGCATTACTGATTGATTCCACTTTTCAAATTATTATCAGCTGGTCATATATTAATCAATAAACCTATATTGTGTGTTTGTCATCAAAGCCTTTAAAATTCTTATACTACTCAGGGTAGGGGATATATAATTATTTAAATCATGTTGGGGTAGAAAATACTAGCATGCCATACCTGATCCACTGTGACTCCGCCCAGAGACACAATGACACCATAGTTGTTCTCTGTTTCACTCACTGGAAACAAAATGCAAAAGCAAGTTTTTCAGATTGGATGAACTAGCACCTTATCAATGTCACAATGCCAAAAAAAAGCAATGGAGATGCAATCTTTCAAACTGATTATATAGCCAATATTAGATTACAATGAAAATGCAGAGAGAAAAAGCCTCAACAAAAAGTTGTTTCAAACCTAAATATCATTGCCCCATATCTCTTTTCCACTCAGAAAAATATGCTTACATATTATTCAGTATTTCAGGCCTTAAACTCTCGTCACACAATAATTTCAATTTATAAACAAAAGACACTGTTAGAAAAAAATAAGACTTACATGGGCAGTACTCAGTGTTGCAAGTCTGAGTCTCTGTGACGTTTCCAGAGCAAGGCAAGCCATTGCCAACCTGTGTTGGGTTTGTACAGGAACGGTTCCTCCATTGGGTTCCACCAGCACAGGTTACTGTACAAGTAGACCAGTTGCCCCAGGCTGAGAATCCTCCATCACGATCTGTTCAGAATTTAAAATATACTTGTCACACAGGTTATATCGCCATGTTATTTTTTTGTTCAAAAGCTGATATGACTGAGATAAGAGACTTCTATTGATAAATTGCACCAGAACATTTCAAAACAAGCATTGTGAAATTTTAATTCCCAACAGGTAAAAAATGCAGTTGATAGATATGCAATATGAAAATTTGAGAGCATTATTTGATTTTTTTTCTAATTTCCTACCTTTGCATTCCACTCCACTTGCACTGAGTTTGTATCCATTTGTACATGAGCATTGATAGCCACCGATCAAGTTGAGGCATTGAATGTTACTGCCAATACATGGGTTGCTCTCTGTACACTCATCCTTGTCTGAAATAATTAAAAAATTTAATTACCTAGTAAATACCTATTTTTATTCCATGTAAAGAAATATTAAGTACTGTAACGACAATAACAATATAACAATAATCTAACACAGAAAATTAAGTAAAACATTTAAGTTTATTTATATATTCTATATGTCAAAAGACAGAAAATATGTAGTGATGGTACTGCAAGACTCCGTGCTCTTGTATAATATGCTACCACAATGAACTATATTGTAAACATTGTATTATATTTACCAATACAAGTCTTTCCATCAGTGTCCAGTTTGTAGAAATCATTCTGGCACAAGCAGGTGTCCACACCACTGACCACTGCACACAGGTCACTACAGCCATGACCAGCAGAGCAGGTGGTCTTCACTGGAATCAAATATAATTTTTTAAACAATTAAATGAAAATGTCTCTTTTTGTTCATCATAATAATTGTACCTTGTGTCTTAAATCTTGCACAGGTTAAGATCCAAATAATATTTTGTTTAGTATATTACAATAAATGAACAATCAGAATTCAAACAGATATTGAACATGTCAAAAGAATTTTAAATATAATTAGTTTTAATTAAATAGCAAACCCTACAGACAAACAAAATAATAATGTCGGTTTTTGCTTTTTCAATGCTGTATTTCAGCTTATTTACAGCTTACAGTTATTTTTTGGATAAAAAGCACAACTCTTCCTCCTTTACAACTAACAAATCCGAAGCTGACCTCAGTGATTTTTACGACAATTTTTATGTTAATTTTGACTTACGTGTGCAGTTCTTCTGGTCCGCGGCCAGGACAAATCCTGACTGGCAGTCACAGCGGAAAGTGCCAGCAACGTTGACACACAGCTGGGTACAATCATGTTGTGGGTTAGAGGCATCACATTCATTGATGTCTGAAATAAAGAGATAATAATAATAATAATGATAGTAATAATAATAATAATAGTTAAAATAATTATTACTAATAAAGCAATATTATTCAATCTATTTAAGAATTATAATGGGTGTTACAATAATGACTTGTATAAAAAGATACAATAGTTATATAAATGCAAAAGACATCAAAATACATTTTAAAGAATAATAATTATTATCATTATATTATTTTACTAAATGTGAAACTACTCATGACTCGTGCTATTTGCACATTTATAAAACTAAAGAGACAACATACCATTTGGTCATAATACCATTGGTGTAAATTGAAACTGAACATCATCTACAACTAGAACGCCAACTATTTCACGTAATTTATTCATTTTTTGTGCAATATTAGCACAATTAATGCAGGAAACTCCAGACATAACACTAAAAGTGTGTCAACAAAGTCAAGGTCACTTACCATCGCAGAGATGTCTATCATCTGCCAAGAGATATCCAGTACGGCAGCTGCAGTTGTAGGTGCCTGGATAATTGTGACACTGACCACGCCCACGAATGACATCACAGCCACCAGAATCAGACGAAGTGCATTCATCAATGTCAGCACAGCTCACGCCATCGCCAGTGTATCCAGCGATACAAGCGCAAGTGTACGCGCCCTGCGTGTTGGTACAGCTACCCAGGGTAGCATGACAGGCATGGCTGCCCTCCGAGCACTCATCAATGTCTGCAAAATAAAAACGGTACTAAGAAATTGCTATTGTTAATAATATACTAGGCAAGAAAAATAAAAGAAAAATGCTAGTGGGCCATTTTTGTATAAAGCCTGAGTATGTTGATGGTCACTTTTGTCTAAATATCAATTAAGTCCAATATGTAAATGTATACCCATGTAATTTCCACACAGTTAAAAAAAGCCTTTCCAAGGTAATGCAAAGAGATGGTCTCGTTTATCACAAAATTAAAAGCCAATGCAAAAATTAAAAAAAACAGCAAAAATTTACAATTCTATTCTTTAACTTACCAACACAAGTCCCTGCCACCATTCTGTACCCAGCAACGCAGTCACAGCGATAACCAGGAGCCTCGTTGACGCAGACAGAGTTAGCAGAACAGGTGGCTGTCATAGCTGAACACTCATCAATATCTGTAATATTTCAATATGTAACAAGTAAGTGTTAAAACATTCATTTATTTATATAATTATAATCTCACATATTTTTCTTTTTATCAATTTTTCTTATTATAATTCATATTTTATGCCTCTGTCTAAACTGATATTTTCAAGACTGCATAGGTAGATTTAACCTGCCTAAAATGTCAAGTAAATTGTGAAACTTGACAAGGACACAATATCAATACCTGGAACTCTTTTATTACACTAAATGGAAACAAAATATATTTTATTAGTATATCAACTACATTTTTCCCTTTTCATTTTCACTCAGTTCTTAGAATAAAATTCAATGTCTCTTATATCTCATTTGACATGAAAACAATTTCTAGTTTTAAAATTCAATCATTATTATTATTATTACCATATCCAGAAAAGGATCAACCCTGAGTGATTAAAACGATTTAATAAATAAATGAATAGATAAGCTTCCACACACTCACAACATCTGCTGATAAGTTTACTGACACTAAACAATTATCATTTACGGGAATACTTACCAATACACTTCTTAGACTCCACCTGTTGGTACTGAGTGGAGTCAATACACTCACAGTGGAAAGTGCCTGGGTCGTTGACGCAGCGGACATTGTCAGATGTCAAACAGGAGTGGGTACTGCTGGAGGCGCACTCATCAATATCTGCAATGTATGTCCAGAAGACGTCAACAATGTAGAACGATTGATTGTATTACCTCAAACAGAGAAAAACTGGACTGAAAGCTGCAATCAATTGTTTAATTTAAAATTAAGATTTAAAATTTAACTTTTTAATTCAACTACTTTTGATTAATCTTGTGTCAAAGTTTAGACCAAATTTTTAAAGGGAGCATTTGGCCCAACAAATAGTTCATTCAGGATAATGCCATCAGTGATACTACAACAAACTTTCTAAGCACTCTCTAAACATACCAAAGATTTAATTTTACCCAACAGCAGTAAATGTTTTTAATGAGTACTATTATACTACTATGTTGCACCTTTTAACCGACAAAACTGTTTATAGAAATTAGACATTTCTCAATAGATCACAAAAAAAATTTAATGTTTAAATGTGATAGTAAATCATTATTCCTTTTCTGCCAGTACACTTACCTGTGCAGTTCTTGCCATCACTGGCCAGGTTGTAGCCTTTAGCACATTGACAGACATCAGTGTTGTTGATCTTGGCACACATGTAAGAGCAGCCATGGCCGCTATCACACTGGTTAGCAGCTAGATATGGATTAAAATATTGAAATTGTAGGAAATATAAACACTATGGGAAGTGAAAATACAAGAGACTCCAAAGTGGACTCCACACAACCTGTTCTTTAATTTAGTGTCCTTTGGAATCTTTTGAAATTATTACCATGAAAATTGCCAAACTGAACAAATGGTCTGTTCACAATTGCTGTTACTGCTGTTCATCTTTAAGGTTGTATCAAATCATGACAAAAAATTATGAAAACTTATGAAACTAATATGAAATTTTTGAAAACAAAAAACTTTCCTGCAGGTTATGCACTAGTTTACTTTTTCAGTTTTTAATTAATTAAGTGTTAAACTTTATTGACTCGGTGTTATTTTAAACTCATACTTACGTTCACAAGTGGTGCCGTCTGCTTTGAGCACAAAGTCTGTGGGGCAGGTACAGATATAACTACCAACAGTGTTATTACAATAGACACTGGAATAACATCCATGGTCTGCTTCCAAAGCACACTCATCATAATCTGGAAATGTGTATGAGAATTGCTTTTTTTTTTAATTTTTATTTCACTATGGTGCAAGATCTATTATTTTCATATAAATTGTACATAAATTGCATTAATTTGAAAAAAAAAAAGAATGGAAATCTTGGAATTGTTGTGATAAAAGAAATTAATTGCCTGACTTCCTGTGGTTGTAAAAAAAAAAACGGGAAAAAATCCACTTTTTAGAATACAAGTGAACTAAAAGAAAAAGTAATGATAAAGAATAACAATTATAATGAATTAATTTTTTAGAATCACTACAGAAAAAAAAGCCACCAAAATTAAAGTCAATAAAAACATTGAATATTAACAATAATTAGATACAGTTTACTAGCATAAGCATAATGAAACATGGAAAAGAAAATGAGCGAGGGATGAAACTGAAACAAATAACATGAATTACAATAACTCACCATCACAACTATATCCATCAGCATTAAGGACGTAGCCATTTCCACAGAAGCAAGAGTAGCTTCCCATGTTGTTGGTGCAGCCCTGGATGCATCCACCCTGGTCAGCACGACTACACTCATTCTCATCTAGAATAGGAGTTATATATATACATGTACATGTAGTTTATATTGTGTGAATATGTTTGTGTTTGTGCATTTGTCTACAGAATCACTTTTCATCTATGTGGTGTGTGTGTGTGTGTGTGTGTGTGTGTGTGTGTGTGTGTGAGAGAGAGAGAGAGAGAGAGAGAAAGAGAGAGAGAGAATCAACAATCTTTAAAGAAAACATAATTTTTACAGTTACGTCAGTTAAAATGTTTCCAATTACCAGCACAGATGAAGCCATCTCCAGTGTAGCCAGTGTTACAGGCACAACTGTAACTGCCAACAGTGTTGTTACAGGATGCATAATTCTTGTCACAATCATTAGTTGTTGCGGAGGCACATTCATCTTTGTCTATAAAAATTATTATATTGTACAAATATGTATATTTAATGTAAATTCTATACTTAAAATATACATGAAATATTAATACATTTTATAACATAATGCAATCTACAAGGAATTGCTTATAAAGTGTAGCTGCAGCACATAGCACGAGGTGCACAACAGAATTTTAATAACCCAATTAATTTAAGTTATAAGCAAAAGTAGATCTTTTAGAAGTTGCATCAATGCTAATTGCAAAATACACCAGCTGCTATTGACTCAACAATTTTGTCATCCAAGCAAAAAATAACTGAATGGCGATCAACTAAGTTTTATATGACTTTGACATTCAACTAACAGTATAGACCTTCTGCAAAAACAAGATGCTCCAAATACAGCAAAAGAGAATTATTATCCATGATCATTCAAAATTCTTGGACACTGCCACATACTAGTCAAGTAAGGTTGGAATATAATTTGTAAATCATCGGGATGAAATATAAGCTGCATGCACTGTGAAAATCACACATACCATCACAAGTGATCCCATCTGCATTCAGGTTGTAGCCACCAGAGCAACTGCAGGTATAACCACCATCGGTGTTGGTGCAGGAGCCTTTTGTAAGATCACAGTTATGTAGGGCGGCGCCACCAGCTGTGGTCTCTGTGCACTCATCCACATCTAAAATAGGGAAGAAAGATTACTGAATCAAAGATATTGCACCTGATAATTTTTTACTTGATTTCAATCATTACTGGATTATCTAAAATAGGAAAAGACCTTATTTTTAAAAATCTGTACTGAACTTTTTAAGAATTGCCAACTCCTATAAACCTATACAAGTTAATCAATCAATCAATCAACAGTACTCAATCACAAATCAATCAAAAATACAACCAACCAACCAATCAACCAACCAACCACCCACTCAACTAACTCAGCCAACCAACCAACCAACCAGCCAATCAAACAATAAACTAATCAATTAATCAACCAAGCACTTTGACAACCAATCAGTCAATAGTTTATTCAAACAATCAATTAATAAAGAATATTCCATACCAATACAAGTTCTCTGGTTCAGATCCAGTTTGTACCCTGAGCTGCAGGAGCAGTTGTATCCTCCAACGATATTGGTACAGGTGGCGACACCTGCTGGCAGACACTGATGGGAGCCCAGACACTCGTTCACATCTGAAACATTTTAATTTTTTGTTGAATATTTTATACTGGTAAAGTCATGGCATTAACATTAATTTTTCTCATCAAGCAAATTTACTGCAAACATGCATGCCTCATTTCAAAAGTCATTTTTTTGATATGAGCATTCTTAAGTAATAATTCTAAAAGTAAAGTTCTAAATAATTTTCAATGTGTTATTGTAATTTTTTAACAAAATTTCCAAAATTTTTCCTTCATTTTGGCATTGCCAAAATTTGGTTACTGTAACTGAGTACTACTTGACACCGATCACGCAAAGACATTTCATTATTAGCTTTATCTTTATCTTCTTCTATTTTAAATACAATTCCCTCATTAAAACACAATAAACTGACCAATGCACTTCATGTCACTGTCCAGGGCATAGTTATCTGGGCAGGAACAAGTGGGCACCCCACTGATGACCGCACAGGTAGGGTTGACCACTCCAGCATTACTACAGGTGGTTGCCTCAGAGCTAGAACACTGCTGCTCAGCTAGATAATGTACAGAAATATGTATAAACATAATGTGATATTGTGCTTCAAATATCTTAAATACACAGCATGGTTTTGCATGTTAATAACATACATTTGCCACCACTACAAATGCGTTTACGAACATTTGTTTAAAAATTGTATGTTTTTGAATGTTTATGATATATGTGTGACACCCTTATAAATTTTCTTTACAAAATGTTTAAAAAAGGCAAAAAAGTCATTTGTAAATGGTAATTTAAGGCAATATCAGTTTGGCTACAGTTTGTTTCTAAAATGTGTGTATAGTTGTTATAATGAGAACAGCTAGACTACTTTCATATGCTGTATAATAATAATAATAATAATAATAATAATAATAATAATAATAATAATAAGGAATATTTACGTAGACAGGAGACATAATCAGCAGGGTTAAGTCTGTATCCTGTGGTACAGTTACATGTATAAGTTGCCATGCCATCGGTACATAACTGTTCACAATTGTTATCACCATCACATTCATTGATTTCTGCAAATAACATAAAAACCATGTAGATAAGTGATAAAACACTGTGCAATTAAAATGATAATTCAAAGAAGCTGTATTTAAAGAGAATCATGTGGATTTTGAGTTGATATGAGCCTAGGATATGCTGTTACTGTTATCACCCCCTTCCTGCAAGGAAGGATATAATTTTTCTTTAATTTGATAATTCATACTCAAAATCATATCCAGCAGGAATTTTTACTGTTTTAAAATTATTTTATAAGATTTTAAAGTAATTATTTTAATAATATCATAATTTCTGACACAGAAAATTTGAAACAAGTGAGAAGGAGGAGAGAGAGGTTTTGACCTACAGTGCAGATACTTCTTGAGAGAGAGAGAGAGAGAGAGAGAGAGAGAGAGAGAGAGAGAGAGAGAGAGAGATTTTGACCAGATAACCTACCATCACAGGCAGAGGTGAGAGGATTCAGTTGGTATCCAAGGGCACAGCTACAGGAGTAGCTTCCAGCAGAGTTCTGACACTGTGCATTTGTCACACAGGGATTGGAGGAACACTCATTGATGTCTGAAATTTGAGAATATTTCAAAAACAATGACCTATTATACAAAATATTTGAAATTCAAACATTTTAATTTGATCCATTTTGAAAAAAAATACTTCAACAGAAGCTATTTCCCCACAATAACAGCAGTTTTCAAATTCTAAGAAAAATGTTTTTCATGGGCTATTGTGACATGGTGGTAACTCTATATGAGGGAGGGGAAATAGAGGGCATTTTAATTTAAATACAATACCTTAACAGCCAGATTTTAAGATAAACCAAGAAGATTTTCATCTCCAAAATAACATGTATTTCTCATACCTTGACACTCTCCTGTCTTGCCAGTTCCAGCATACCCAGTGGCACATGTACACACAAATGAACCAGCAGTGTTGTTACAAGCTGCGTTGGTGTCACAGTCATGGGTGCCACGGCTACATTCATCCACATCTGAAAAGAATAAGACAGAAAATTAGCAAAATCTAATTTCCACTTAAACAAGCTGCATAAGATCAAGCAGTTTAGTTGTCCAAAGATGAAATATATATACTTACATGGGAAATTATTCAAAAACAACTGCTGGAATTAACTGCAACCCTTCTTGTTCAATCAAAAGAGTAACTTTATAAAAATCAATTTTTAAATAGTCCAAACCAATCTAATTATCATTTGCCTGAGCAGATCAATCAAATGTGGCAGATAAGGGGCAGACGTCAATACGTACCAATACAGGTGGTGAGGTCTGGGCCAAGCAGGTACCCTGTGTTACAAGAACACTGGTAACTTCCTGCCAAATTGGCGCAGTTCTGAGAGCAGGGGGACGGGTCATTCTGACACTCATCTTCATCTGGAGAGCAAAATGATAAAATTTGTATGAGTTCAAAATACAAGTTACAGAAATGAGACAAATGCCATATAAAAAGGATCCTCAGCAATAGCAACAGTAGTCATGACAATGATCAGAAACATCTCTCAATCTTATTTTAACTCATAAATATCTGTATACAATAACAAAAAAGTATTACACCAATGAAAAAAAATCCAACCTACCAGCGCAGGCGGTACCATCCCCAATAAGCCCCAGGGGACAAGTGCCACAGGTAAAGCCAGTCTGAGGAGCTGGTTTGTCCTCACATGCCACACCTGTGAAACACGGGGTGTCTGCACACCCATCGATGTCTGTCTGACACTGAGCGCCCTCGTAGCCGCTCTGACACTGACAGGGAACGGTGACGAAGTTATCTGTAGAGGTTATGACATCATATTTGCATGTGCCGCCATTCTGGATTTAAGAAAAAGGAATTTGCATTTACTTATATTTTGGGGGTGTATAGAAGGGACAAAGGCATTAAATACAAATTTCAGTTCCACATAGAAATTATTTGTTAACAATGTCATTTTGTTTTTATATATAAGTTACACATATCATTTTTGAAAGACTACTTTTCTGTACAAAAAAAAAAAAGAAAGTTTCCAGAAAACAAAATCAAGATATAGTAACTCTTTAAATTTTTGCACGTTACGGAAAAGAACCATTCTATTCATAAAATTTATAGTGGTTTAAAGCCAATTTTACTTTGACAAAATTATGCGACAATGTATACAAACATGACATTCACCTGACAGCTACAGAAATGCACTTTGGCAACAACAGAAGAAGATGCCTTGCCATCGCTGGCAGTGACTTTGACGGTATCGTTACTGGTGAGGTTAGAAGGTACAGAGCTCCATGATAGCACACCAGTGGCAGAATCGATGGAACAACCTGTTAAATAAATTAACAAATAAATAGAAAATAAATAAAATCAAGTATTTTATAAATTATGTGTTTTTTTCTGCACTTTAATAAAATTTATTTACAGTAACTGTTAACAACTCCAGATCTCAGAATTAATTGGGAAAAAGAACATCAAGTCAAAATTAATAAAAAAAAATTGTTGATAATAATGATTATTACTATTATTATTATTATAATTATTATTATTATTATTATTATTATTACCCTCTGGTGTGGGGCTGGCCAGACTGAAGGTGACGGTGTCGCCACTGTTGGGGTCCGAGGCACCAAAGGTTACGTCAGCCATATTTTCGCCTGCTCTCACTTGAAGAATGGTGTTATTACTGGTGAAGGTTGGAGGGAAGTTGTCTGCAAAGATTGTAAATATTAAGGCTCTATTCCCATAGATTTTAGATCGATCTATCCCTGCAGGTAGTCTCACTAGATTACTTTCAGATAATCCGACTTAAATGTCCGTCCCGCCTACTACAAGCTGTAAGGGGGTAATTAACTTTCGTGTCCGCCCCGCTGACAGCTATTTAGCGTGAACCCCCAGGGAGTTAGGTTGATCTAAAGTAGGTCGATCTAATCTATGGAAATGGGGTGTAATATAATAATGGAATGAGTTGATTTATAAATATATGATTCTACAAACTGACATTCTTGGAAATCATAACCAACTTAATTGGCATAAGTAATAACAAAGGAAAGTTCGTGGGATGTCCGAAATATGAAAATTGAACAAATCAAAATATAAGCAAAATATTTAAAAGTAAGTATAAAACTAACTCTGGGCGGCTTGCTCTGCTGCCAATTGTTGCTGTGAGGCAGAGGTGGCAGCACCAACATCTTCATTTCCAGTGAGGGCAATGTCGAAGACGCACTCTCTGTTCAAGTTGTTAATTCCACCACAAGTGGCGATGGCTGAATCTCGAGTGGCATTGTCAGAGAACATGGTATCCAAGTTGAAGAATCTGAAATTTATAATCATGAATGAGAAAATCACCATTCAGCTTATAAAAATCACCTTTGATAACTAAAAACCAATCAATCACTTCACTTCACTTAAAAATTAGGTTTATATTTCAAGTCCCCTTTAAATATTCAACTTGAAAGTTTTCACATCACTTACAGTGGTACAAAGGTGTAGTTGCCGTAGTCACTAGCATTGTAAGCGCTGAGATCATCATATGAGAACAATGACAGTGTTGGGTCAATTGCCCCTGAAATAATGAAAATAAATTCTAATGTTAAACAAATCGATTCAAAATATATACGATATTTTACAATGAATAAACTTGATTTTCTATAAGAGATGCCATTAGTAACAAAAATGTTCATAACTGAAAATAGTTCGGCAACTGAACAAAACTGGTTGGCTAAAAAGGTTTTTTTCAGGTTGTAATTGAAAAAAAAATTATTTACTCACATTGCTGGCCCCAGTAGAATACTTGTTCCTCAGTGGAGTTGATGTGGATTGTTGTACCATTGGGATAAGCATATTCATCGTTCTTATCCCCATTGAAGTTACCCATCAGGCCTGAAAGAGTATACATGTATGTACTTATATAACACGTATCAGTTTTCAGGAAAATATATGGCATGTGTCAAATGTATAAATTATGCATTATGTATTTTTTAAAACATGTATTGGGAATTGTTAGTTGCCCCCAAAAAATGGAACATTCTCAATTGTGCAAGTTTTCCTTAATTATCATAATTTCTGAAATACTGCATTGAGAATTGAAAGCAGAAGTATACACAATGAAAAACACTAATCACTTTGAAAACTCATAGGTTGTTATAAATCATACTTACACATTTTCAACTGTGCACTAAGTTATCAGGGAAATGACCAATTTACAATTCAGTTTTCACATCAAACATACCCGTCAGAGTAGAGTTCCACGCTGCAGGTGAGACAACGGAGACGGAGGTCATGTTCAGGGAAGCCTCCACTTTGATTTCTATCTCCGTTGAGAACACCATAGTGTAGCGTCCATTCAGCTCTGAGATGACCACTTTGTTAAAGGCCTGTCCATTTCCACTGAATGAGCCATTCTGGAGTATCTTGTTCACGAGGACATCTATGGGAAAATTGTTTCAAGAATTATTGTAAGTAGTCACGAAAATATATAAAAATAACATATATTAATTTCTTTGTTTTTAAAGCACAGCCAGAAACAGAGTGTCATCTTGGCATTAGCAATGTTTTTATCGTCAAAAAATGGCTTAGACTGAATATGTCTGGGCTAAGAAGCATTAAGGCACAATTTATTTATAAAATGTTTTGTTTCTAGTCAATATTTCACGGCAAGTCCAAATCCAGTCTTTGCAATACTCTCTCCTTATATAATTGCACAGCAACAAGAGCATATAGACATATAAAATGGTCTAACCATTGGAGCAAAAACCAAAATTTTCTTAAAGTTTATTTAGCTAATGCATGGTGTCAAAATCTGTGATCTAGGAGCAACAGTACTTACCCACACCATTCCCAGTAGCATTCAGCCTGAACTCTACAATATCACTGTTAGAGCTCCCTGGGACCACCTGCTGTGCCGCAAACGACGTGAACACAGTGGCACGTGGTGGTGGGGTGGTGGTGTACGCAGGCGCCGTGCGGCCTTGCAGCGTGAAGTGGTTGCCACTGATCAGGGTGTACTCTCCCCAGCCATTGAAGGAGTATTGGTGGCCATCCAGGGTGGTGATGTGAGGGTCACCAGCTGACAGAGCTGTACAGGAAATAATAATAATAATAATAATAATAATAATAATAATAATAAGCAGCAGCAGCATCACCATCAGCATTATAATAATGAAATATTGATGGTAATAATTTTTTAAAAAATGTTTATTACTATAATTGTTCCATTAATTTATTTATATATAGGCTAAATTTTTTTCATCATCAAATGATATGCTAAGTGACAATATGTTTTGAAACTTCAAATGAGAACTTTATGAACACTGGCCAATTCATTCCAAGACTAATTTTCACTGGCAAAAAAAAAAAAAAAATTACCAAGAACCTGGCTGTACCAGCATGTACATGCATGCACACTGGGACAAAAACATATAAAATAAACTATACATATACTAATATACTGGTACCTACCAATAGAGGCAGCAAAGAAGAAGAGGGAACTGGACACTGGTCTTCTTTCAATGTAGTCAAAGCAGTGGACCCAGCTATTCCAACAACAGTTCTGGAATGCCTTTATCTCCTTCCTACCACGAGCACTGGTAGCACTAAATCTTCTAAAGATGTTCATGCCGTCCAATAGGAACCAATCATCCACACGGGATCCGAGGAAATCGTAACAACAGCGTGGAGAGCGTGCCTCGTCGCCTGATCCCATTGGCATGCGTCTTATGTAGCACGTGGCGATCCAGTTGCTACGGAACTCTATCCAGCTAGAAGACAGTTGGTCCAAGAAAGCCGGACACTTCCCAGTCTCCTCTGTAAGAAATGGCAGCCATTATATACCAGCAGATACTATTAAGCACAATTTTGTTCGAGTCAAAACTTGAAGATGAGGAACTTAATTTGCTCTCCAAAGGTGCAATGTTTCAAATTAAAGTTATATACCATATAATAATAATAATAATAATAATAATAATAATAATTTTTTCCATTCCATATTCATAAAAATCTTGATGCACTTCATATAATCTCTAAAATTAAAACAATTACAAACAACCAAATGACACTGACAATAAAAATACTTAGAGGCAGTGATTCAGTCTCACCTTGATCAAGCTTTCCTTTAATACTGTCATACAGTATGTCCTCCTGGATCCAATCATAACAAGCTTTTCCAGGATTCTCAAAGTCATCTGGGTTATCACTGAGAGCATAGTCAAAGACTCCCGCCCTCGTGCCAACTTCATTGTCAATTCTCTCCATGTGGGCCTTGTCCGCCACACTGGCATAGGAGTATTGGTACTCCTCGGCCTTCCACACAAATGGCGACCAGGTGTTGACCAGGTAGCCCACTCGGCCAGGGAAGTTAGGCTGAAGATTAACACAAATGAGTTATTAAATTTTAATTTCAAAATTAAACTAGAGAGCACTTCAAAAGTACAAACCTCCAACAAAGAAAAAAAGCATTAATTAAAAACAAGTCTTTTAAAATTAGATTTCAAAATTGAACTCGAGCGCCAAAGAAAACATGCAATAAATACTGTTTTATAAATATTAGAAGATCTGCATTCAGCAGAAATTGTAATCACATCTTCTCCCCTCTAAATAAATGTGACAGTCTATCCTGAAATATTCCATTAAAAGTTGTGAAAAATCTTTTCAAAACACAGCCTGTTGATCTCAATTCAATTTTCACCAGTAGCTAGCTTTAAAAGCAGCCAATTTCTCCCATTAACTCACCGAGTTAGCAGCGTTCAGGGTCAGGTTCCATTTCATACCCCTGTCATCATAAACATAACGGACATAGGTATTCTTGTAGTCTGTCACAATGATAGCTTGGAATGTTACTTCCTGAAAAAGAAAACCAAAATGTGCTAATTAATACATTAACTGGTACCTGGAATGTGCTTTTTCAAAACATTTACAAAATCTAACCCAATATGTGCCAATACAGTTACCTGGAATGTGCTTTTTCAAGACATTTACAAAATCTGTGCCCTAAAACATTTTAGCCTGCTGGCCATTAAAGTTGACAAATCTACTGGCCTCAAGCAGAAACAGCACACAAAGTCAAAGCATTTGCTGCCTGGATCTCCAAAAGTTTACCTGAGTATGAATTATCATCACAAATTTTGTATATAGGCAGATGGATGGATAGATGGGTGAAGAATGAGAGAGAGAGAGAGAGAGAGAGAGGGGGGGGGGCAGAGTTAACCGAGGCATCTTTCTCACCTGCCACTTGTTAATCTTATGCTGCATCTTGTTCCAGGTGACCACAAACATGTATTCTCCACTGAAGGAGCTCAAATTATGAGCGGCCTTCATCTGAAGAGAAGCCGCTTTCAGAAAATCTGCATCTCTGCTGTTATCTAGACCGTACTCTTTGTAGTAGATACCACGCCCATCCTACAGGTGTGATAAAAATACTTTAATTTATATTCTTTATCCAAAGATACAAATTTCATCTCTGCTAAAAATATAAATATATTCAAAGTATGTTGTTTAATTCTCATGCCAAAAAAAAAAAAAAACAGATGCAAAATTTTTTGAGATGGAAAAATTTATAGAATCCAAAATGGTCCTCAACAAACATGATCAAGCAGACACATAAGTGTGGGTGATTATCAAAACTGAATTAAATATCTTGGAAATCCGTGATTCTACGGATAGAGCTCATGGCCAAATAACTGACATGCATAGTAACTAATACTTACTCTATCGTTCTCCATATGCATGTTAACCCAATAAGGACCAATGCCTGCAACCTCTCTAAAGTCCAATCCAAAATATGCCTGTCTCAGTGGGAATTTGGTGGGGTTACGGAAGGCTTTCTGAAGCTTGGTGCTGTCAGCCTCGGCCTCCCAAATTTCCACATCTGTCACCATGATGACTCCGTGTTGGACAAACTGGAAAATGATGAAAAAAAAGGGATGATTTTGGAGATTTTTAAGGCATTAAAAGTGGATCCAAACCAAATTTTTTTTAATTTAGGCAGTGAACAAGAAATGCAAAAATTTACAAAAGCCAACAAACTGAACAGAGACAAAATATAAAAAAGTCGACAGGGATGAAAAAATTGCCATCTTTATCATTCTTATTATGATCATAATTTGTTCATTTATTTATTTATTCATTTATTTATTTTTGAAGGTGAAGGAAGTGGGTACATCCTAACTACATATAACACGTGCTAAAACACTTCGAATATTTAATTTCAAGAACTCACATAGAGGGAAGGATGAATCTGTTGTCCGTACAGTGGTATGCCATACTTGGGGAAGAAGAATTGGGATATCACAGATACATTGCTGCCTGCAAATGGCACCTTATGATGGTTCTCAAATGGAATCAGTCTCTTTTCTGTGGAGAAAAAATTATCAGTGAAACAAGGCTTGAATTATACTTTTCATTTAAGTTTTTGTTAGTCATGAAAATAAATGTTCTGACAAAGTAACTGCATGGGTGGATCTTACTTTTTTTTGTTACAAAGTTTCAATCAAGTAATCTTAAAAAAATGAAAAAAGTGTGCATGTGTGTGTGAGCCTGCATATTTGAGTACTCGTGTATGCATTTTTTTCATTGCATGTCATAAATCTTGATAAAAGTTTTAGGGGACTTCTACCTACATCCCCTTTTTCACAATTCAAACCCCCAAAAAGTAGTTTACTATGCTTCAAAAGAATACTTACCAATACATGTGCCTATGGTACCATTTCCCCTGTAGGGGGCGACACAGCTGCATCTGAATCCACCCGGGCGATTGATACACTTGGCTCTACCATTGACATCACAATTGTGCAGTCCAAGAGCACACTCATCAATATCTTTACATTTACGCGTAGCATTTTTGTCCCTCACAAAACCGTCAGCACAGTAGCAGAGGTAAGTTCCCTCCAAGTTGACGCATTCAGCGACACTAGGAAGTAGTTTGGTGGAGCCACCAGGTTCTCTGCAGTCGCTGATGGGGAACTGGGTGATGTCACATTCGTCAGTGTCTAAAAGATAAATATGGGTAAGGGTGAAAGAACAAAATAATATGGTAAAAGAAGTTTGACATAATATCATGTCTCTAGTGTGCAGATTGTAAAATACCACTTTGGGTATTTTATAATTGATATAAACAATTAATTAAAATAATATTCTTATCCTAAGATAAGCTTAGAAGGGGGCAGTCAATAGACATTCGGGAATGATCGTGACCGGGGCACTTGGCACGAGATAAAATTTAGAAATGCCTTTGAAGGCTAGGGTGGATAATGATGATCCAGGAAACACGGTGACTGAGTTGGGGCAAAACCTGAGACAAAAGGACTGAGCTCAGTCAAGTGTTATTTCTTCCTGGTTATTAAAATTCCCGAATGATCTATAAAGGCTGCCCTGTTTTAAGGTTATGATATATCGTATTTTGGCTCTGGCAATATCATTATACATTTTGGACTGACAGTTACTATGTAGAAGAAACCTCTGTATATTTTCCAAAGACAGTATTAAATTTCCATTTGCGTCAAATGAGAATCTTGTTTGTTTTATTGGATCAGCTGGGCGCACAACACTAAGGCCCAAGAACCGCGCGTTATCTAACATGACATTATTTTAACGTAAAGTCTGACTGACGAAGTCTGGGACTTAACAAGATGGTTTAAAAGGTTAACTACTCATTTCTTGATCATGCCCACTGATTAAAGCAGACTCATAAAAAGAAGGCACTTTTTACTAAGAGAATTTTAAATCATCTGTAAAGCACTTCTTGGTATTTTCTTCCCAATGTGCAGAGATTAATTTCAAGTTAAACACACATATAAAAAAAAGGTTTGGTAACTCATTTTCAAGGCAGTAACTGAAGATACATACCAACACACTGGTTTTGGATCTCATTTCCATTGTCATCCACAGGGTGCTGGTAGCCACTGGCACATGCACATTTGTACCTGCCCGTGGTATCTACGACAGCGCACGTGTGGAGCGTGCCGCATGGCTGGAGGGAGCATGGATCAAATGCAGCTATAAATAAAATCAAAAACTATATAATGTTTGAAAAGCTTTACTAGTGTTATTAAAAACTGCAATGGCTTCTACTGCAAGGAATACGTAATATATAAAACTGGCGTTAAAGAATTTGTCATAAAAAATCAAATGTTAAAAGTAATAAGCTACAAGAACTTGCAATGATAGCAGATGAAAAGTAAGTGTAGCTCTTTTAAATCAAAACAAAGAACTGTCTAAAACTATCATTTTGGCCATCAAAAAGATAAACCACAAAGAAAGAACGGGGTAAGATTTATTAAACCTAAACAATATCCTTTAATGAATGTACATAAACTTCAAATTTTAACATAATTACAAGAATAAGTGAAATTCACCATTGACATTACAACAGTGACTTTAAAATCAGAAACTTATAACTCAAAGAAACTGGATATTATAAACTACAATTTAGTCAATAGTTTCTGAGAGGGAATACCATGTGTTGCTGATGAAGAAGACTGCTTAATTGCAAAGAAAAATAGATTAAATTATTTTATCTATATTAAGGTTTCATGTACACTGAATGCTTTTAAAGAATACAAGCACACAGAAAAACCAAAGCCTCCTCACCAACACAGGGTTCAAGGTTGCAGTTTGTGACCTCCTTCGATGGTCCGCGGTTGTAGCCTTCGCAATGGGACACAGGGCGATCTGCACCAGATATATCAGTGCATGTGCGTACACGCGTGCGTACGGCTCCTGCACCACACTCCTCTGAGCACGAACCCCAGGCTCCCCAAGCTTGATAAAATGGTTCCACTGAAATGGTGTCAAAATATTTGTATCACATGCCCCTAATATACTTTATAATTAGTAAAATTGTTGAATTAGTTTGTTTCTGTTTTATATCAGAAATTAAACTTTTGATAACTCAAAAACAACTAATACCAGATACATGTGTGTGACAATTTGGGATATTTTTGAATACAGAGTCTCAAATTGATACATACAATAATGCACTAGCTTTTACTGTACTTTTCAATGAAAGTGCAGGCATGGGTAAATATTTATATAAGCTAGTATACTTCTAAGTATACTTTACTAAGTATATTATATTCCTAACATTTTTTGAAGACTATTATATTTTACGAACCGCATGACTCTTTAATATTATATTTTACGAACCGCATGACTCTTTAACTTACATGTAGTGATAACTTATAGGAATGAAGGGAAAAAAGTTATGCCACCTAGTGATGGCAATTATACTTACAGACTTCACAGTAATCTCCAGTTGTGAGGTTTTTACAGGCACAGTAATAGTCCTCTATTAAATCCACACAGGTTCCATTGTTTTGACACTGAACACCAGCACAGTCATCAATGTCTAGAAAGTAAACATATTACATTAAAGAATCTCTCTCCTGAATTCTGAATTAATTGCTTCAAAAAATTGTTCATGAATATTTGTTCTGTATCAAATCTTACCACAGTCATTGATAAATATCTTTTAAAAATGCATGTTAAATTTAATAATCCATTTGTATAGCTTAATTTGGTATTACAATATCCATGGTCAATCCAACTTAAATCTTCTGAGCATTAAAATTTAATGTAATATTCTCATATTATGACATTGTGTATTTTCTAAGTATTGTCTTATAATTTTGTTAAAACATAGAACATAGAAGTTTTTATTTGTATTCAACTGATGTATGTACTTACTGATTTCACACACTGCTCCTGTGTAACCCACGTCACATTCGCAAATAAACATTGCTACATCATCGATACAGTAGCCATTGTTTTGACATGGATTGCTTGCACACTCGTCAATTTCTAAAAAATATAATAACATATTAAGTGGAGAAAATCTTTCTCAAACCAAAAATTGTAACATTTTAATTTCCTTTTTTTTTGCAAAGTTGACATCTTTAAATATAGTAATTAGTAAGTTATGTCTGTAATTTCTTGCAAAGGGGAGAAAGTTTTCTAATGCACTCGCTTATAGATTAATTATATAAATTAATGAAATATGAAATATAAACTGAGTAAAAATCACTGTCAGCTCTCAGTTGTGAACACATTTACGTGAGGAAACTAACAACAGGATTTTTAAAAAAGTAAGGATCTATAGTCATCATGAATATACTTCAGTATATTTAACTTTTAATTTCCCTTACAAAAATCCCCTATAGGACTTTATAGGAATACTTAAAACTCTATATAGGAATCCTACAGGACCTGATGGTCTCTATGTGAATTCTACTACATGTCTTATAGAACCCCATAGGATTTTGGGTTTATTTCCTTTAAGATGTCCAATTGGATCCTATCATACATTACAGCCCTAATGCCTCCGCAACAAATCAACAACTATACGATAACGAGCTCATCCAATCAACTGAAAATAAAGTAAACATAAGGAAATTTCCGTAAGGGCTTCTAACATTAATACTTACGAGAGTCACAGAACTGTCCAGTGTACCCAGGTAGACATTCACAGAAGAATGAATTGACTCTATCCGTGCAGTTGGATTCAGGGGAGCAAGGGTTGGACTGGCACTCGTCATAGTCTGGAAGAGAATTTGTGAACATGACAATTCAAGGAAAATTTTAATTTTAAATGATTAAAATCACGGGTATGTTATTAAGGCTATGCCTTTAGTTTTAAACTGTTTATTTAAATCTATTTTAATTAATTCTATATTTAAATCTACTCTAATTAATTCTATATTTTATATCAAGTAAGGCACGTCATCTCATTCTAACCTCTCCTCTATATCACTGCAGCTTTATTACAATACAACAGGCACAACCAGGCCGTGTCAATGAGACCATGTGAAAAGAGCTAGCTAAGCTAGACCACCCTAAGTAACAAGCGACAAACCCATTCTTCCCCTATACAGCTATATGAAGTTGTCTTGATAAATTAATTCTATTGTATGGAGTTTTTGGATCTAGGTCAAATACCATAACACTTACTGATCTCACGCCTGTATCGTAACCAGTTTGGGGATATATGAGACAAATACCATTGTACTTACTGATCTCACACCTATCCCCAATGAATCCTGGAGGACAGTCACACTCAAAGGCCAGGTTCAGATCAATACACTCTGCATTGTTCATGCAGGGGTTGCTCTCGCATTCATTGATACCTTTGAAAATAAAGTAATCAGTCAGCCATTACCAATGGTTACTCTATATAATTATAACAGCAAAGCTTAGCATTTCACTGGAAAAAGCATTAAAATCAAGAAAGTAAAATGGGACAAAACATAATTCAAATCTACTCGAAGTCAGTGTCCGACAAATATTCCCAAAGAACTAACCTTAAATCAACAATATGAATCATTTTCATGTGTTTATTTGACTTTCAAGAAAAAAAATTAAGAATGTCAAGTATTTTTCATCTTTAAAATCAGAATGTTGGTCAGGAAAAAAGAGGAAAAATACTGCAGCTAAAATAGTTCAATCACACACCATTTAATTTGGTCTTATCTACAAGAATTGAAATGACATCAGAGTTATTCATGATATTGTACCTTCAAAGCTCATGTTACAAAATTTGCCATAGAAATCAGCTGTACAGTTGCAGTAGAAGTCGGCCCATACATCATTGCAGGTGCCGCCATTCTGGCAAGGGCTACTTGCACAGTCATCTCCATCTAAAATTTAAGAAGTATTTATTTATTTATAACCCCACAGCCAATGTATCCTGTGTGAACAGCATATGTCCAATACTACAACCACAAGCAAGGGGGTAAGTGTCTTCCTAAAGGTGTTTACAGCAATTCCTTAATAAAAGAATAATGAATTCAAGGTAATGAACAATTTGAAATGTGTGAATATCACACCATTGCATGGATTAAGTTAATCATTTTATTATCCTTCCTATTTTCATCTATATAAAGTATTTCAGTTTTACTATTCATTCTTATATTGACTATCAGCAGTACTATAATAATTTAAAATTTAGGACCTACCTATGAAAGGTTCAAATGGAGGGGCAGGAGGAAGGACGTCCACTTCAGTTCTTCCCATCAAAGATTCGGCCCAGACTAAAACAAAATTACAACATGCTCATTATCAATGAATTATCAAATTTTTGCATGTATTACACTACAAATTTTGCACATATTTGCAAAATTTGCTTTCAAGTTTTTTAATAAACAAATTCTGTTGAAAATGAACATTTTAATCACTAGTGTACTTTCATGGTGCCAAGTCTTTAAAGAGATTTATAAAGAAAATAAAAACATATATTATGCACACAGCAATATTCAACAAAACGTTTTCTAGGAAATAGGGATGCCATCTACATCAAACCAAAAGAAGATCTTGATAAGAAACACTCACATGTGCAATTTCCAGGCAAGAAGGCAATTGTAGGGATATGCACTTGAACTCCGCCACCTCGAGCACAGATGCCGCGCAAACCAATTCTGTATGCTCCTGGTGGAATGGTCACTCCGGCACCAATCAGGCCATTGTGGCTGTTGGCACCGGTCAAGCTGGCCACAAACTGAGGCTCGCCTTCATCGTAGATTGCCCATGTTTCCAAACCGGTTTCTGGAATTGGCTTATGGAACACTCCAGACAGACAGGTTTCTTGGGTGATGTTCATGAATTCTGACATGCCCACAATGGCGCTGTCATCGGGGAACTGTCCATTGCAGTCCAAAACCCAACCAGCTTTATCTGAAAAAAAGATTGCATTATCCCCATTAGAGGCTGATGGTTAAAAAATATTCAATACAAATGTGAAGGTTCTTTTGGCATAAGCTAGAGAAATGAACTGATACTTTACCAGGCAATATACCATCTGCCTAAGGTCAATGTCACCAAGTTACAGGACCTTTGACTAATGTGACAAGTTATCACCCCAATATTTCTATTGAAATTGCATAGCTGTAATTCAACAAAATTAATCAAATAGTTTATCAGTTCATATTGTCAAGATGTACAATACTAAGGAATGACAATAGCCATTATTAATTTTTCAGACATCAGACTAATTTGCTTTGATAATGACTATATGTATGGAACATCTTGTTATGTAGTCTTAGGGGTTTTCCTACCAGTTTTTGTCCAATTGAAGTCAGTATCCTTAAAATTCATGTCCAATCCACATCCATGAGGTTCTGAGACATTACAACTGTGGATGTATACAAACTGGTATACAGGGTCATTGATCAAATCTGAAATTCAAGATTTTTCTTTATTAATCTAATGTCATCAATGCTTAGAGCATTTAGCACTTATATTTTCCTAGTCTTGCCATAACCATCATCATTAATGCCACAAAACAATTACTTTTTCATGACAGTGCTATGCAATTCAGAGACATTAAATCTTTTCATGTTTCACTAAAATGCCATGATTTCTGTTAAGATAATAGACTACTTTCTTCATAAATGCCTCATCCCTTACCAAAAACAAAGTAGATAATAGTAATAATGCTTCATTTGCTATGATTAACAAATGAAATCAATAAAAAAACAAATACATAAATGAGTGTGATGACCACAGAGTTAAAATGTTGATCAAAATTGACTTATTTCATCCATCATAACAGTGCAACTAGCACCATTCCTAAGAAACAACCAGGCCCACGACACTTACCCATCTCACAGAACATCCCACTGAAGCGTGGAGGGCACTCGCAGTAAGGCTGTGTTAGAGACATCTCGTGGCATGTTCCGCCATTCTCACAAGGGTTGTCATCACACACTGCCAAAATATATCAAAATAATAATAAAAACAGTCACTCTGGATAGGACTTATTTATGTTATGTGATTTAGAAAACAATTCATTCTAAACAAATGCTGCATGGTAATAAAAGTAGCACAAAATAATTTTATAAAGAAGAAATAATGTTTATATGTATGTAAATGTACCTGTACTTTTTTAGTAGTGGGAAAATATAGTTAAATGTAATATTTATGAGATAAATAGCTAAAAAAATAAATACTTCACTTTTCACATCATTCAAAAACCAACTAGTATAAACAGAGAATAACCAAAATGAAGGTATTTCCAGTAAACTCAAATTTGTCTATTTTTGTCCATTTAAATTAAAAAAAGAGAACCTGCACTTATTGCTCCCCTACTTTCAACTGTATACTCACCTCCTGGTCTTGTGTAGTTCAACATCTCAAAGACAGCTGGAAGAAAGAGTTGCAAAATGTAAAAAAATACTTAAGTATATGACTTGTACATCTACTTCATACCAATATCAAATGTGAAATACAGCTAAACCAAAAAAATACAATTTTTATTCACTTTATGTTTATAACTAATATGTATAAAAAGCATCTGTATCAGGTGATTTTTATAAAAAAAAACTCATACAACTAGAATTAAAAGAATTAAGAAAATATTTTTTCCTTAATGAGGATAACCACCATCACATTACTCTGATAAAACTTTAATTCTAATCTGATCTTTTTCCAAAACCAATCGTTATCATTATTTTGTATTCATGGACCTATTACTACAAGTTAGCAGCAGTAGCCCCATGCCAGCCAGACACAAAATACCTAAACCAACAGATAAACTATATACTTAATCTTAAATGGATAATCTTGACTGATTTTGATAAACTAAAATTATGATTTTGTGCTCATTAACTCACCATCGCAGGGCACTGGCAGCAGCCCCATGCCAAGAAGCACAAGTTCAATCCCCGGCTGTGTTCCACAAGAAGCTGCGATTGAATAATTATGCTCCCCTGGCATGATGTCGGCAAACGCCAAGTAAGCAGTCAAGCCCTGGCCCACTGGCATCTTCACGTAATTCAGTGGGACCTGAGGTGGCTGGAGGTCAAACAGTGGACGCCACTGGCCATACTGCTGTTCAAGAACTGTCATGGCCACATCACGATGGTGATCGCTCCCATAAAGTATGAACCCGCAAGAGGGAGCGAGAACAGAATGCGACATTAAATTTGCAATTGCGGCAGTATCGCCAGCATTTGTACCTGAGCAATTCAAGGCAAGGCGTCCTCGTACTGAAAATAAATAAAAAAATAATCATCTTTCAATGTTACTTCACCTGAAATTAAGTTGTTTACTAAGTATAAAAACGTTGCTGTGTCACCAAAACATAACCATCAAGATCTAAATTGTGTAATATTGATAGAAAAAATAAATGTGATACAACAATATAAATTCAATAAGTGTTTAATAAACTTAATGAACAAAAAGAAGTACTATGAGTCATTTGTCCTGCTTACATTTCACACTACTGCCAAAGACAACCAAGAACTTAATTTTTTTCTATTCTCCAATGGACCAAGCAATTAAGGTACCCTGTGCCACTGTACTAACACAGAGACTCTCTCTGCATCAGTACCATTACACAAAGCATATTCATGATCATAAAACACTACCAAAAATCAAAAACTTTGAGGGAATACTCACATTCCTTATTGGTGGTGAAATCCAATTCGTCTAGGCCCTGGACCTGGATGTAGTTACAGGGATTGTGTTCACTTATCATGCAGGTGTAATTGACCAATTCTGGGATACCATGGAAATTACCAAGTGGCAAAGCAGGTGAATCGCCGTATAACATAATCTCATGGATCCTACCCTTCATTTCTAGATATTATAAAAAAAGAGAAAAAAAAAGAAAGAAAATTAAAAAAAAAACTGAGTAAAAAAACAATTCATATCTTTTCATGTATTTCAGTTTCAGGACACTGCATTTTTTCTTATTGAAATTCAAACAAAATTCTTGGTATGACAGTTAAGACCAGTTTTCCAGTAGAAAGTTTCTAGTGAAGCAGACCGTATACTTAACGTACCATCACATGACACATGAGGTATGGAGCCTGATCCGAAGAGCGCAATTTGGACACCAGGATCATTACCGCAAGTGCCATCTATACTGTAGAGATATGAACCAACAGGACCGTCTATAAACCCAATTGTAACTTCCATCCCATTATGACTGACATTGAAGGTGAAGCTATCCAAGGGATCTGAGCTACTAAAATGGACGTCTTGGCCTCCTGTAAACAAAAATGTAATGGTGAAAGTTTTATAATTTACAGATGGAATACTGATACTATGATGTTAAATTTGTGTGTGTGTGTGTTAATCATTTAAAGAATTATAATTTTATTACTTTTATGAACAGTAATTTCCACAACAATTGCCAAATTGGCACAGTAGTTTATCGACCCAAATGCATATGCAATAATTTTAACCTCACAACATACTAAAAATATTTTTCAACAATCACTATGCTTACTTAAAGTTTAAAAAATGTTCATCATAATCATTAATTTCATTTCTAAAAATAAAGATGAAAAGTGTAAATTTGCACAAAAATTCTATCAGCAACAGATAGGTAATATCTCACCATTGGCAGAGCGTCCTGTAGAAGACAACTCCGCATCACCGGAGATAGAATACAAAATATAACTACATCGTTGTTCAGTGATGTTAACCAAATCTCCCATCAGTACAGCTCTTTGATTATTTCTGTTACTGCAGTCAAGGGTATATGGACCATCTGAAAAAAAAAGCATTCATCCAATACTAGTCATAGTTGTATAGTGCAAATAATAAAAAATTGTTAAATATCAAGAAATTTTCCACACAGAACATTTTATCATACTCAATTAAAGTACAGAGAAAGAAAGAAGTATTTTTTCTTATTAATATAATTAATTATGTATTTTATTTACTATAGAGTTAACTTGGACTTCAAAACAAAACACTGAACTCAGAGCTTTCAATAGTACTTTGTTAAGAAAATGTGGTATATGAAACCCAAATATTCATTAGTCTATCACCCCATTTCCATAGATTTTTAGATCGATCTATCCCTGTGGGAAGTCTCACTAGATTACTGTCAGCTTGGCCGGATTAAGCGTCTGTCCCGCCTACTAAAAGCTGGAAAGGGGTAATTAACTATGGTGCCCGCTCGGCTGACTGCAATTTAGGGTGAACCCCCAGGGAGTTAGGTCGATCTAAATCTTAATCTTTAGCACCCTATGGGACCATTCCCAGACCCTAACTGTGGATGGATCTATCTCTGAGGGGATTCACGCTAAATTACAATCAACTTAAGCAGCTTGGATGTATGTTATGCCTACTGAAGCTGTTAGGGGGTAACTAACTATAGTTTAGTAGCTTCAGAAGGCATACCAGACATCTTAGCCCCTTAGCTGACAGCAATTTAGCGAGAAACTCCTCGAAGATGGATCGATCCTGTTAGATCAATCTAGGTATGGGAACCAAGTCTATATCTGTCCTATGATAGTCCTGGCCCCCGTTTCACAAAGAATCTTAAATCCGTAGTCGACTAGCTCGAGCTGGGTGGCCTAGCTAGGTCGACTTAGCTGAAGTCGACTAGGAGTGTTTCACAAAGAATCTAACGTCTTAGCTTGGCGTGCTTACCGTAGAGAAACTCTTCAAGAAAAGGAGGTGTAAAATTGCAAAAGTTTCACAAGACATGACGTTTCATGGCCTCTTTCGGCCGAGAACGATCGTTTATCAACAATAAAAGTCAGCCAAAACACAAACAAAGTTTGTTTTTGAACTTTATTGATTAGTTTAACTTCAATACAACTTCAAAGTAACAGTTAAACATTAGCTTGTCGTGGAACACTACTGAGGGACGTCTAGCGGTCAAAAACATAAACAAACACGCGATCGGCTGGGTAAAGTGGAATTTTATTTTTTATTTTAATATTCCATAAATGTCAGTGCTATTCAAGGATATTATAACACAATATCTTGAAGGAGGTATGTTCTTTCCAAATTTTTGTTGTTTATGCTCTCATTTACCGAGTTTTAGTTGAGCTTGCCGACTTAAGTCTCCTCCCGAGGAGGCTTGACATCGTCGACTTACAGCTAAGAAAAAAATGACGTAAGCGACCTTTTAGATTCTTTGTGAAACGGGACTTAGTGACGTAACGACTTAATTACGTTGGTAACCAAGCCCTAAGTCAGGGAAACCGACTTAAGTTTTTTTGTGAAACGGGGGCCTGGTGTGAGCATGCCTCAACAGAAAAGAAAATCTGAGAAAAATAAGAAAAGCCTTACCTCCCTGTGGTTCCATCCAATCAACATCATCTTGTCTTTGATCTTGAGACAAATAGCAACCATTTGTGTCAGAGAATGTGCAAGTAATGTCGGCTCCCAGCAATTCTCCAGTGAGGTCAAATGGACCAGCTGGCCCTGATGACCCTGATGGCCCTGAGGGCCCTGAGGGTCCCATCATTCCATGAATCATACCCTTTATTTCTAGTAATATATAAAAAGAAAAAGAATTAAGAAGAATGGAGTTAAATAATAACAGTTACTTCTTTTTTCATAAGTTTTTGTTTGAGGACACAACATGTGGAGAAATTTAAGATATAAATTCTATTTTTTTTAAAATTCAAATCAATTTCTATCTTTGACTTTAAGCAAAATCAAAGTTAAAACTGAATGTACTAAAAATCTAATATGGTCCTGAATACATTTTCATTGCCCCTTACAACATATTAATTACCTCTAACAAACAAAATTTGAAATTAAATTAATCACATGCTGACAAACCTTGATTTTCTTTCTGAATTATGCTAAACTGACATAAATCAACTTTATTCATGGTCTAAAAAATAGTTTTCGGACAATTAGAGACCAGGGTCCCAAACATCAATCAAAAATATGTCTCAATGTTTAGACCAAATATTTAATCTACCACACTCTAGTCTAACCTTTTGTAGTCTGCTCAAATAAGTTTTGGTCTGAAATATTAGCCATGTCTCTCTTCGTATAAAACAGGCACAACATTTCACATAAATGGACTTCTTTATTGCTAAACCGTGTGACAAAGGTGGCTTAAACTTTTGGAAAGTATAGACCAATTTTCGGGCAAAAGATTCTAGTGAAACAGAGCTTCAATTTAACCTACCATCACATGACACGTGAGGTATGGAGCCTGATCCGAAGAATTCAACTTGGACACCAAGATCATTACCGCAGGTGCCCTCTACACTGTAGACGTATGAACCAATAGGACTCTCCATTAACCCAACTGTAACTTCCATTCCATTATGACTGACGTTGAAGGTGAAGCTATCCAATGGATTTGAGCTACTAAAATGGACGTCTTGGCCTCCTGTAAACAAAAATATAATGAGAAAAGTGCTAACTCTTTATTTACAGATGGACCACAGGTGGTATATGATATATTATGTATTCTTATTTTATGAATAATTTTATGAATCATAATTTTTATGAGTTTATGAGCAGTACTTTTTACAGCAATTGCCAAGTCAGGCCAGAAATTTGGATATATAATATTATGTAACATGTATATTTACTGACCCAAATGAGCATATGATAATTTTTAACTCGCCACCCAGACTTAACTAAGAGTATTTTTTCAACAATCACTATCACTATGCTTCCTCTAGGTTAAGAAACTGTTCATAATAGTTTTCCAAATGCCATTTTAAAAAATAAAGATGAAAAGTGTGACTTAACACAAAAAACTAACAGCAACAGATATATAAAATAATATCTCACCAGTGGCAGAATGTCCTGTAGAAGACAACTCAGCATCACCAGAGATAGAATATAAAATGTAGCCACATCGTTGTTCAGTGATGTTGGTAACAAAATCTCCCATCAGTACAGCTCTTTGGTTATTTCTGTTACTGCAGTCAAGGGTGTATGGACCATCTGAAAAAAGTATTCATCCAAAAATGGTCATATAGTATAGTTCAAATGATAAAAGCCAACTTTGTTCAGTAACAAGAAATTTTCCACACAACACATTTTATCATGCTCATTTACAATGCATAGAAATAAAAGTGTTTTTAATATAATTTTAATTAATATTAGACTTCCCAACTTATAACAAAGAACTTTGGCAAAAGCTTACAACATTACTTAATTCAAAAGAAAGAAACAAATGTCCATTAGTCTATATCTGATGTATGTTTGTTCTGATGTAAGCATACCTCAACAAAAAATTCTGAGAAAAATGACAATCCTATGAGCCTTACCTCCCTGAGGTTCCATCCAATCAAAGTCGTCTTGTCCTTGAACTTGAGACAAATAACAGCTATTTGTGTCAGAGAATGTGCAAGTAAAGTCGGCTCCCAGCTTTTCTCCAGCATCCATAGAGAAATGCATCTGTTCTGTCCTTTGCAGAAATTCTGAAAATAAAATATAAAATATTAAATCTTTTGTTATTTTGCAATTGTTAGAATTGCTGAATTTTTCTATAAGTGAATATTAGTACACAAAAAGGGAATTGTTTAAACACTTTTATTTATACTTTGTTCATTATGCTCTTTATTTATTCACTAATTATTTAGTTTTATTTAATATTCCATCACTGCTGATCTTGCTTTTGAAAGCATAGGTTCATCCCTCTAATTTTGTGGATAATTTTCCAGAAAGAGCTTTGCCCCCTCCCCCTACACACACACACACTTTAGTTTCACAGTTAAAACAAAAGAGAATAAATGTATTCTACATATATATTATAATTACCATCACATGTGGTATTTGGTGAACTTCCAAGTCCCAGCAATACCATGTGTACACCTGGTCCTGCTCCACAAGCCCCAACAAAGCTGAGGTTGTATTGGCCAGGTGGGAAGTCCACCATGGCATAGTTCATCGTCATGTTGCCCATGTGCCTCTCGAGATGAGCCTGCGGTATGACACCGCGCGAGATGTTGTAGAGAATCTCTGGACCATTGGGGCCATGGTTCACCACCATGAGATCAACGGGGGAGTCCGTCAGGGCAGTGTAGAGAACAAAACCACAAGTAGGACCGCCCACATTGAATATTTCTCTCAAGTTCAAAGCCGCCCTGTCACCAGGGCTATGATTACTGCAATCAAGGGCGTAGAACTCTCCTGTGACCAAGAAAAAAGTTTGAATAAATTATTTGAATTTTAGAAAAAAAATCCATCTTATAAAGAGAACTCTCATAGATCTAGGACATGCTAATCAGATTCAATGAATACACAGTGTTTATGTCATGTGTATGTAACCAGTAACTGAAAAGATAAAGAAAATTCTCAGTAATAAGAAAAAGTAGATATTTCTAAATTTATCTATAATCAACTTTCATAACCCTACTTGTGAGCAATTTCTACATCACCTTTTAAAGGTCACATTCTTCTTAAAACTCCACCAAGATTAACAGAGATTAACACCAATGAGATGAACACAGAGATAAACACCAATGAAATGAAAAGACACAGAATAATTAACACCAATGCTAACCATCATTTTGGGGAGTGGTCCAGTCAAAGTCATCATGCCTCTGATCTTGTACGAGATTACAGCTTTCATGTTGGCTAAGCATACAGACAGGGGGCCTATCATGTCCATGTCGCATATCCACTCCATCCAGAAATCCTGGGTAGCACCACTCTTTTGTTTGTGCATAGTAACCACCATGGCCTCCATGGCCGCCATATGCTGAAAAGAAATGGGAGAACAGAATACCAGTATATAAATTGAGTTTAAAAATTAGCATTTTTTTTTTTGTGGAAGGGTATCATTTGTTGCATTTGTAACTATGTTCTCCCACAAATGTAAAGTGGCCATAAAAAAGAAATCAAGAAATCGTTTCCAATTTAAGAGCTTGCATAAGAAAACTTAATTTAAAGATTTAAATTGAATAAATCGCCATGGTCAAGCAGACAACAAAAACATATTTTTTTAATATGGATAGTCTTATATATTTAAATTTTGTGATAATGGCCATGGATCTAGATGAGAGAAAACTCTTTTTACATTACAGATTCAAAAATCTATGGTAGGTAGATTCCCTGCAGTGATAAACAAATAAAAAACAAAAAAGCTGCTTCATTTCTAAGTTTCATTTTCATCCTGGCTAGCACAAAGTCTGTAACAGTTTCTCATAGTATTATAATCTTTATCTAAATTGTGTATAGCAACATTATCAAAACATAACTTACCACCACACTGTCCATCATATCCTCCAACTTGATTGATGAACATGAAACCAGAGCTACGACATTCACCAATAATTTCAAACTTGAATGTTCCAGGAGGCACTTCTCTGGAAAACCATTCATACCAGTCATGACCTCCAGTTCTGTTAACCAAGGTCATTGGGTATACATTGCCTTGTTCATCTCTGACATGTGCAATGGCGATGAATTTATCCCCTGGTGTGGCGTTGAACATGCCAGCTTCAATGTTGACACAGGTGGTATGATTAAGTTGTTCCATATGCAACAACTTCGCAACACCTTGGAAAGCTGAACAACTCATTCCCACATGTCCCACTGAAACAATGTGTTTTATTCTTATTTAATATCTAATATAAAGAATCCAGATACCTTTCCATACTAGTTAATAGCACCCTTGTCTCCCAACTCACATTCATATTGTTCTGCTTTGACAGTATCTCACAATATCTATAATTTTTAATCATTGAAAACATTCTGCCTTTTGCTTACTTCAACAATTGTCATATCAAAATGAAGATTCCTATAATAAAAAAAAATATCTTAAAAATCATCACAGTAAAAAACTTACATTGTGTGTCATTATGCCAGTCTCCATCATCATTGAGGTCTTGTTCCATTCCACAAAATGGTGTTTCATAGTCATGGAAACCACACATAGAAGGACCCATGTTGTCATGGCCTGAATGTCCACCGAAGTCTTCAAATTAAAATGAAAAAAATCATTTGTCATTAATTATCAGACATCATAATGTCCCCATAAAAACTGCATGTTTTGTTTGTCAATATATTCAAATTCATCAATGAAAATCAAACTGATGAATAAGCTCCCCAAATTATCTTATATTTATGGCTTATGTGTGCAAAGATCAGAGTGGACAAAATAATCAATAATCAATAAACAAATAATACAGATGCATTTATTTCTTTTTTAAGTAATGGTACCTAGTTGATGGTACCTAGATGATAGGGTCATTTGATGTCACAAGCTTGATACTCTAGTGATTGGCTTGGTAACTGCCAGTGACAGATATGTTTTGATATCAAAATGTCAATGATTTGCTATCCCATAGGCTCATAAAATAAAGAGGACCAGCAATTAAAAATCAATAGTGTCCAGCTGGCCCTATCATTTGCTTGACAGGAGTATCAAGTTGATGTCATGTTCCATTCAACTTGATGGTTCTTCGTAGCCATGGAAACCACACATAGGGGGAGCCACAATATAATGACCTATGTAGCCACCTGAATGTCCACAACTATAAAGATTGTATGAAACTAAGATTGCTATTTAAATGCAATAATATTTTGATTCCTTACCCATGCATTGTCCATCATATCCTCCAACTTGATTGATGGCCATGAAACCAGAGCTATGACAATCACCAATGATCTCAAACTTGAATGTTCCAGCAGGTACTTCACTCTTAAACCATTCAAACCAGTCATGACCTCCAGTTCTATTGACTAAGGTCATTGGGTATACATTGCCTTGTTCATCTCTGACATGTGCAATGACAATGAATTTGTCTCCTGGTGTGGCATTGTACATGCCAGCTTCAATGTTGACACAAGTTGTGAAATTAAGTTGCTTCATGTACAACAACTTGGCCACACCTTGTAGAGCTGAACAACTGATTTGCAACCGTCCCTCTGAAACAATACATGAATTATTTTGAGTTAAATATCTAAAATAAAATACAAATACCTTTCTATACTAGTTGATATGAAAGCACTCTTGCCTCCCACCTCCTATTTCATTGTAAATATCAATCAATGATTAAAGAGAGTAGGCTACTTGACAAGGTGTATTCTCTTTACCATCAAATAAATGTGTATACATGACATGTTCTTCATCCTATACCGCAGCTCATAATATACCATAATGAATCAATGAAAACATTCTGTATTTTCCTTAGACCAACATAATCGAATCAAAATGTAGAATATTACAAAATTATTAATAAATCATCACCTTGTGTGTCATTATGCCAGTCTCCATCATCATTGATGTCTTGTTCCATTCCACACAATGGTTCTTCATAGTCATGGAAACCACACATAGGGGGACCCATGTTTCCATGGCCTGAATGGCCACCAAAGTCTTTAAAAGTGAAAAAATTGTAATAAATTATCAGACATTGTTATGTCCAAATAAAACATGTATGTCTAATCTGTCATTACATTAAAATTTGTCAATAAAATATAAAAAGAACCAAAAAGATACTCAAGTACAATGTAGTCTTATATTTATAACTTTTGTACATCACAATTATGAGTACAAAGAACAGTGCACAAATTGATGTTTCAACATAGACTGGACGAAATAATAGTAAACACTATTGAGAGACAAAGTCAGCAAGAAAAAACCCCATATTTGATGCTGAATCATCAATATACAAATATGCTCAGAAATAATGAAGCCAGATGCAGTTTTTTTTAATGGTACCCTAGTGATGACACTGAGGTGACAAGGCCTTTTGATGTAATTATCTTGACACTCTAGAGTTTGGCTTGGTGACTGCCAGTGACAGATATGTTTTTATATCAAAATCATTATGCCAATAATTTGCTTTTCCATAGGCCCATGAAATCAAGAAGATCAGTAATTCACATTCAATAGTGTCAAGCCAACTTTATCATTTTCTTAACCAACTTAGTATAACTTTGAGGTCTCGTTCCATTCACACAATGTTTCTTCACAGTCATAGAAACCACACATATGGGGAGCCACATTATGATGACCTATGTAGCCACCTGAATGTCCAGAACTATAAAGATTGTATGAAACTAAGATTGCTGTTAAAATGCAATAACATTTTGATTCCTTACCCATGCATTGTCCATCATATCCTCCAACTTGATTGATGGCCATGAAACCAGAGCTACGACAATCACCAATGATCTCAAACTTGAATGTTCCAGGAGGTACCTCACTCTTAAACCATTCAAACCAGTCATGGCCTCCAGTTCTATTGACTAAGGTCATTGGGTATACGTTGCCTTGTTCATCTCTGACATGTGCAATGACAAGGAATTTGTCTCCTGGTGTGGCATTGTACATGCCGGCTTCAATGTTGACACAAGTTGTGAAATTAAGTTGCTTCATGTACAACAACTTGGCCACACCTTGCAGAGCTGAACAACTGATTTGCAACCGGCCCTCTGAAAAATTAAAAATTTTTAAATTTTTTTTTTAATTCCAATTATTTTATCAATTTTCAGTTATTGCAAGCCTTTTCAAAGTCCCACTTTGCCGACCTTTTCGTTCAAATCTAATGTTAATTATTTCAAAAAGGTTAGTTACCTGCCATGACCAATATCTCCTACCAATAAATACACAGACAAATGTTACAAATTTATAAACAACAATCATCATTATGGTTATTAATATCTACCTTGTGTGTCATTATGCCAGTCTCCATCATCATTGATGTCTTGTTCCATTCCACACAATGGCTCTTCATAGTCATGGAAACCACACATAGGGGGACCCATGTTTCCATGACCTGAATAACCACCATAGCCACCTGAATGTCCGCCATAGCCTACAAGGAAGAAAAAGTCTCAAAGTTAAAGAAAGATAAATCTGAATAAATACTGCCCCCAAAAAATTAATAGCACTGATATATTCATTATTTATAAACCACTTTGGATTTTTAATACCTTTATATAAAATTGAACAATGTTTTATACCAATTTTATTACTCGAAATAAAGTAAATAAATATTTCACATCAGGTTTCCATTTTCAAAGCAACAATAATGCAAATATTTATGCATTCATTTTTGAAAACATTTATTCAAATAAGTTTAACATTTCAAAGAAAATGCTATTTTAAAACTTACCACCACACTGTCCATCATATCCTCCAACTTGATTGATGGCCATGAAACCAGAGCTACGACAATCACCAATGATCTCAAACTTGAATGTTCCAGGAGGCACTTCTCTGGAAAACCATTCAAACCAGTCATGGCCTCCAGTCCTATTGACTAAGGTCATTGGGTATACGTTGCCTTGTTCATCTCTGACATGTGCAATGACAAGGAATTTGTCTCCTGGTGTGGCATTGAACATTCCAGCCTCAATGTTGACACAAGTTGTAAAATTAAGTTGCTTCATGTACAACAACTTGGCCACACCTTGCAGAGCTGAACAACTGATTTGCAACTGGCCAGCTGAAAAATTTTTAAATTTTTTAAAATTATTTTTAAAATTCCCATTATCTTATCAACATTCAGTTATTGCAAGCCTTTTCAAAGTCCTACTTGCTGACCTGTGCTGTCAACTCTAATTTTAATTATTTCAAAAAGGTAGGTTACCTGCCATGACCAATATCTCCTACCAATAAATACACAGAAAAAACTCAATTGTATCCTTAAAAACCATAATAATATCTCACAATTTGATAAATCAATCAATAAAGTAGTATTACTGAAATATGTGAAATTCTCTTCAAAATGGCAGTATGTTACAAATTTATAAACAACAAAATCACCACAATGGTTATTAATATCTACCTTGTGTGTCATTATGCCAGTCTCCATCATCATTGAGGTCTTGTTCCATTCCACACAATGGCTCTTCATAGTCATGGAAACCACACATAGAAGGACACATGTTTCCATGGCCTGAATGACCACCATAGCCACCTGAATGACCACCATAGCCACCTGAATGTCCTCCATAGCCTACAAGGAAGAAAAAGTCTCAAAGTTAAAAAAAAATAATAAATACTACCCCCCCCCAAAAAAAAAATATATATATATAGCACTGATATGTTCAGTATTTATAAACCACATTGGGTTTTTAATACCTTTCTATAAAATTGAACAATGTTTTATACCAATTTTTTTACTTGAAATAAAGTAAATATATATTTCACATCAGGTTAACATTTTCAAAGCAACTATAATGCAAATATTTATGCACTCATTTTGAAAAGTTTAATTCAAATAAGTTTGACATTTCAAAGAGCATGCTATTAAAAACGTACCACCACACTGTCCATCATATCCTCCAACTTGATTGATGGCCATGAAACCAGAGCTACGACAATCACCAATAATTTCAAACTTGAATGTTCCAGGAGGCACTTCTCTGTCAAACCATTCAAACCAGTCATGGCCTCCAGTTCTGTTAACCAAGGTCATTGGGTAAACGTTGCCTTGTTCATCTCTGACGTGGGCAATGACAAGGAATTTGTCTCCTGGTGTGGCATTGAACATTCCAGCCTCAATGTTGACACAGGTGGTATGATTAAGTTGCTTCATGTACAACAACTTGGCCACACCTTGTAGAGCTGAACAACTGATTTCTAACTGGCCAGCTGAAACATTTAAAATTGCAATGGTTTTTATAAATATTCAGTTACTGCATTCATTTACAAAGATGGATTTGCCCACCCGTTCTGTGGACTCAAATTTTAATTATCTCAAAAATGGTAAGGTTCCTGACATGATCGATTTCTTTTGCCAGTCAGTACATAGACAAATAATCAAATTAAATCCATACAGTGCCTCTAACTAGTAAAATATATTAATGAAATTATATAATTGCAATATTCTGACTTTTCTTCAAAATGGCAGCTTGTAAAAAATGGTAAAAAATCATTACAATGGTTATTGAAAATTACCCTGTGAGTTATTATGCCAGTCTCCATCATCATTGAGGTCTTGTTCCATTCCACACAATGGTTCTTCATAGTCATGGAAACCACACATAGGGGGACCCATGTTACGATGACCTGAATGACCACCATAGCCTACAAATATTACATTGCAGTAATTCTCTCAAGCCTCAATTAAGATAAAAAACCAATAATGAATAATAAATTCAGAAGTCAGTCCATGATTTGGATACCTTTATGCTGTTGTTCAAATTTCTCTACATTCCACTGTTTTTTAAAATTCATGTAAATTACATCAAACAAGGATAGGATTTTTTACTTTATGAGAACAGCTTTACTGAAAATAAATAGATATTCATTTTAGAAATCTTTTCAAATATGCGACACATATAATGAAACAATTTATGCTGTTTAAGAGCCGAATTCATATGTGAACAAAAACTTACCACCACACTGTCCATCATATCCTCCAACTTGATTGATGGCCATGAAACCAGAGCTACGACAATCACCAATGATCTCAAACTTGAATGTTCCAGGAGGCACTTCTCTGGAAAACCATTCAAACCAGTCATGACCTCCAGTTCTGTTCACCAAGGTCATTGGATATACGTTGCCTTGTTCATCTCTGACATGTGCAATGACAATGAAATTATCTCCTGGTGTGGCATTGAACATTCCAGCCTCAATGTTGACACAGGTGGTAAGATTAAGTTGCTTCATGTACAATAACTTGGCAACACCTTGTAGAGCTGAACAACTGATTTCTAACTGGCCCGCTGAAACGTTACAAAATTATAAAAATAAAGAAAATGAGCAATTCTCATCAGACTACGTAATCTTCAATTAATATTCAGAAGAGAAGCAATGGTTTAACATATTCCTATTTTGAAATTAATCAATCTGAACATAGAACAGATGCTGCTGAATTTCTTATTAAATGTTCCTTATGACAGCCCAATGGTCAGCCAAATTTTCATTGTCAAGTTTCAACATATGCCTGCCTCTCATATCTGAATTTCTGCAACTTCTGATTGAAGTTCACCACACTAGTAACAAATGTTAGGCAGACCAGTAAGCTAAATCATTTGCTCTTCTCCAGAAACAATAAATTATTATGTACATCTGTGACTGGCATGGTAGACTTGAAAACATGTTGCTGCATCACAGGGTTCAAAGGGTAATTATTGTACTTGTACTAAAATAAAGTAGCTGGCAGGCACCAAACAAAGCTCCGGTTACAAAAGTGAAAAACATTAACAAGGGTGGAGTCCGTATCATGCGACTTTGCAAACAGATAAAAATCATCAATTATTGAAAATTTCTTGATGTGCTAATTACAAGTTTATTTTTCCACAATGCAAACATGAAAAAGATACTTACAAGTAAACTGTAAAATAAATTAATAACATAAATCTACCTTGTGTGTTATTATGCCAGTCTCCGTCATCATTGATGTCTTGTTCCATTCCACACAGTGGTTCTTCATAGTCATGGAAACCACACATAGGGGGACCCATGTTTCCAGGACCTGAATGCCCATCATAACCTACAAATGTCAAACATCAATGTCCTTGCAAAGTCCAATAGAAAAAAGATACAATTATGAATGAGTTGTCTAAGAAAAGACCAATGTTTTCAATAACAAGTACTACAGTGCTGTGATAAATATTCAAAATACTACATACTTTTTGAACAATTATAATAAATATATAAATACTGTTGATATATCTAGACATTAGAACTATGTACCTTTCTATATTAAAGAAGTTATCAAGAAACTTACTTCTACACATTCCGTCATATCCTCCAACTTGATCGATGACCAAGAAACCAGAGCTACTACAGTCACCAATGATCTCAAACTTGAATGTTCCAGGAGGCACTTCACTCTTAAACCATTCATGCCAGTCATGACCTCCAGTTCTATTCACCAAGGTCATTGGGTATACATTGCCTTGTTCATCTCTGACATGTGCAATGACAATGAATTTGTCTCCTGGTGTGGCATTGAACATTCCAGCCTCAATGTTGACACAGGTGGTATGATTAAGTTGTTTCACGTACAACAACTTGGCCACACCCTGCAGAGCTGAGCAACTGATGTCTAACCGACCAGCTGAAACATAACAATAAGTACCATTACTGCAAAAAAAACTTTTTTGGGGTTTTATATTAAAGATTTTTTCCCCTTCAATCGCATTTATCATGTCATCAGTAAAATGACAATTGTGCAAATATAACTGGTAAATAAAAAGTAATTCAGTCAGTTAACAATGAAGATTCTTCTTCTACTCAAAACATGTACGTAAAGAAAGTAATTTAGGAGTTTTTGTCTAACCCTGTCTGCAACCCATAGTAGCTTTGAGAATAGCTATGAGTTATATATACTTTCATAAAACATGCAGCTCTAATGTAGCTTAATACATTAAAAATCTTCAAGGTTATCAATAAAGCAATAAATTACCTTGTGTGTCATTATTCCAGTCTCCATCATCATTTAGGTCTTGTTCCATTCCACACAATGGTTCTTCAAAGTCACGGAATCCACACATAGGGGGACCCATGTTATGATGACCTTGGAAGGCTACAAAATTTGTTAAAAATCAATGTTTATCACACATATAATCACATCTTCAAAGTATAACACAAATAACTATTTTTTCTGACTCTCTAATCATAGGTTTTATTAATATAATCTGATCAATTAAGTGTATTCAAATTGTTTCAAAAAGTAACCAAAACCAGGGTCCTATTCTATTGTGCAGGCAATATTTATGTAACAAACATTAAGACAAATAAGTATTTATCTATAAGGCCCCACTCTGCAAGAACTCTTACAGAGTGCAATCAATAGAATACAGAAAAACTGGTGATTATATGAGAACATTGGAAACAAGAGGAAATGTGTCATTCAGTTGAGCTGATTGCACTCAGTAAGAGTCCCTGCAGAGTTGGGTCAATCTACATAGACCAGTGGTGTCTATGGGATTGAGGTCTTTGCCTAGCTTTTGCTTTAATCACCACAACAAACCCCAACTTATTGAATGACAAATGACATATTTTGACATTATTAATTCTGTAACACCCATATTCTAAAGTTAATACCAGGAGCCAGTTATATACAAAAGAACTTTTATATATGATAATAATCAAACATAAGCCAAAAACACTTATGGCCAACCTGGACATCAGAGCAATGTTAGTAGATGTTGTTACACACTGAACGCTAGGTGGTATAGTGGCCCTAGTGATTAGTGAGTAACAACATCTACTAACATCAGTCTGATGAAGACCTACATCCGGGTTGGCAGTAAGCTTATGGTAGGGCAGTATTCTGGCCTGTGTTTGATAATTATCATATATGATCCAACTCTCAAGCTAATGAACATTTTGCTCAAAAGAACTTTCAGTTTAAAATTATAATGACCTTCAGTTCGAGAAGAATCCAAAATAGCCCAGTAATGAATACAGACCATTTTGGGCTTAATCAATAAACATGTCTCATTTCTTTTTTTTCATAGTCATGGAAACCACACATAGGGGAACCCATGTTTCCATGACCTGAATTCCACTGGATTACTTACTGATTTATCTCCAGCCAAGAAAGACTTCAATGTTAGTCTAAATGTTAAGACCAATTTTTGGGCTCAAGTTCTTTTGAAAAGTTGGTCACAGATTTGGAACTTACCACCACACTGTCCATCATATCCTCCAACTTGACTGATGACCATGAAACCAGAGCTTTGACAATCACCAATGATCTCAAACTTAAATGTTCCAGGAGGTACTTCTCTGTCAAACCATTCATGCCAGTCATGGCCTCCAGTTCTATTCACCAAGGTCATCGGGTTTACATTGCCTTGTTCATCCCTGACATGTGCAATGACTAGGAAATGGTCTCCTGGCGTGGCATTGAACATTCCTGCTTCAATGATGGCGCAGGTGNGCCAGAAAAGTTTCCAAAATCAGGATATCCGGTGAAATTAAACTGTAAAGGAAAGTCTGTGACATTTTCAAATCCAGAGAAACCAGAGACTGAACCAGAAAAACCTGAGTCTGAACCAGAAAAGCCAGAAACTGAACCAGAAAAGCCAGAGACTGAACGAGAATGACGAGCCCTTATTGTTTCTGAATCTTGTGAACTAGTTGGAAAAAGACCAGTACCATAGTACCCTGAATATCCAGCTTGACCTGAAGCAAAATTAGTGCAAGTGCTCAAAAAACATTAAACGTGTTACAAAACATACACTATAAGTGCAACACTTAAAGCACCATACATTTATTAAATGTTTTTACACTGAAATCATCACAGCTGTTATCAAATCATATCGGATTATTTAATTTTCAGTATGAAAATAAACTCTGATGTTAAGGTATTATAATTAATTGGCAACAATAATAAGGTTAACATTTTGTTACAATTAAAATCCATGTGATGTTATAGCATCAAATTATTTGACAAATTCGGGTTACATTTTCAATACACAATCATAATGAAGCCAATGATAGTTTACCAAAAGGTTTAAATAACAGGTCATTCAAGGAACCTTTTGGGTATCAAGATTTAGCAAATGAAGTGGTTTAGTAAAACAAGTCTGTATAATTATGTGTGCTTAAAACAATGGTAGACTCAACAGTGCATGGTACATGGTAAGTAGGGTTAAAATTGAAATTTGTACAATTATTTTATTATATTAAAGGTCCTTGTTGTTATCTTAGTATTAAGGGATATTAATTAAAGAGCTTTAGACATGTTTAGGGTAATTTCACAGACACTTCAGTTCACATTTAGAAATTAATTGGTTTTGAAAGTCACAGCATAATGTCAAATTAGATAACTTCATGCTGGAAAGTGTCCAACTGTTATTTTATTTTAGTAAAAAGTCATGGTGCAACTTAAGCCTTAAGTTATATCAAAAGCCTTGATCAGGCATTCACAACAACAGATAGTCAGAACACAGCCAGCAGATCACTGGTTACAAAAGACAGCACTGTATCAAAAGACAAGACATAAAGAATTAAAGAATTATATTGCATCTCGAAACCATAGTTTATAGCATTGAAGACAGACAAGGGACATTTTTCAACCCAGACAAAAGACAACAGTTACTGAAACTGCCACAGCATCTCAGAAAGAAATAATTTATTGAAGAGTAACATCATGTTATTCTCAACAGCATAACACAACATAAAATGAAAGAATCAATGGCAGCTACTGAATACACAATTTTTAAATCTAATTCTGGGCTTAAAATGCCTGTCAACAGATATGATTGTAGATGTGACTGTGACAGTATTATAAGTTCAGAATTAGATTTTAAAATACATGTGTATACATGTATATAAGCTCAACCACGTATCTAATAATCTCAAAAGCTGGTAATATTTTAGTAAACATTTAGATAATAGTTTTAGGTATATTTATAAAACATATCAATAAATAACCACAACAGACTTCAATGTAAACAATATTTATTGTGTTAATATATATAGAAGCAAAGATGAATATATATCATCGGAAAGAAGGGGAAATTTTAGTACTTTCATTAATATATCATTATTAGTTGAAAACATAACAACATTACAAGCCAAACTCGCACGACATCAGAATTCTTTCCTACATAATTAGTGCATAATTAGTCACTCTGGAATGCCAAGCTGTCACTGATTCTCAGATTGGAAAATAATAAGGTTGGACCTGAAGAAGGTACAACCCCCTTTTCGGAGGAATGGCTCTAGAATGAGGCACGTACAAACTGTATCTACAAGTAAGCAGCTAGAAAAGGGGGGTGGTACAATGAATACACTAATTGGCATCAATCTACACGTATACCTATTTATCTATTATCACAATCCAAAACCTGACTAAACTAGGCATATGATGACATACCTGAGTGACCAGGGTATCCAGATGAGTTTCCAGGAAACACCCCGGCACCACTGCCACCTGTTGAGGAGAAATATAATGACTCTCTCAAAATGCCTTACAAACAAGCATTATGGTTTTATAAAGATATATTATTAATAATGTAGTTATTAGGTCATAACCCTTAATTAAATGTGCCAAAACCAATAAAGACTGATTAAAAGACAAAGGTAACTCTTCAGTGAAAATTAAACATATTATCTATACACAAATGTTAAGCAAATCTAATATGACTGTTTTAGACAGAAAAACACCAACTATATGCCCAGATTAAAAGTGGCACTGTTATGACCCCAACTGACTGGAAGAGCCTCACCAGGTTTCAATTAGTACATTAGTCTTTACAGCTTATCTGGGCATATAGTTGGTATTTTTCTGTCTAAATTAGTACATAAGCTGTAAAGACTTGGGATAAATTAATCATTCCTTATCAAAAATAGATGCAATTCAGTATACATTACTTGAACCAGATAATCTTAAAGGGATAATAACTCTTCGTTTTGGCCAAAAAATGAATTTTCCTGGAGTAAACAACAATTTTCCCATACTTACCAATGGTTAATGAATCCATTTTTACATTCAAATTTAGTCCTGGTTTTTTTCTAAAAAGTTTGGTTTTTTGTTAAAATCTCTTAAGAGGTTATAACAGAGTATAACCATCAATGGAGGTCACGTGATCTGAAGACAAGCTCAGATATCAGAATAATAGCTATAACTGCCGTAAAACAGAATATATTATATTTCTATGAGTTATTTACAATGTTTTTATTGTGAAATAAAGATTTCATACGAAGAGTTATTATCCCTTTAAGCTAGACTTACCCCCAAAGAGGCCATCTCCATATCCAGAGTATCCAGATCCAGAGTATCCAGACCCGGAGTATCCAGAGACCCCAAACAGCCCACCTCCATTATATCCAGATCCAGAGTATCCTGATCCAGAGTTTCCAGATCCTGAGTATCCTGAACTATCCCCAAATAGTCCACCACCAGCTTGTCCAGAGTGCCCTGAAGGGCACAAATAAAGTGCATATGCTTCAAAATGGTATATTTTTGATAGTCAATGTAGAGCACTTAATCCAGAAGTGACAGTTTTGTAAGCCATTGATAAATGAAACGGTCATCTCATTCAAATATGCAGATATACTTATTCAAATAAAGAGTGCAAATAATAGCCAAAACAAGCTTTTAAATTAGATAAAAAATGTCACTGAAATGATTGTGTTGAACAGGGGGATAAAAGAGACCCATTTCACTTTCATTTTGTAATAATTATATTTATCTTTACTCTCATACCAACACATATCTCACAGTATCTAGCTCCTGGCCATAAATTATTTACCCTTAATACTTAAATACTCCAAATATTGCTAGATGTGGATAAAGCAATACCAGAGGATCATTCACTCAATTTCCAAAGCCACAGTATTTTAATTCTAATGATTAATTTAAATTAACCCTGACATCTCACTTACCTGATCCTGAGTATCCAGAACCTGAATTTCCAGATCCGGAGAAGCCACCTCCAAAGATGCCAGATCCCGAGTAACCAGATCCAGAGTAACCAGAGCCAGAGAAGCCACCTCCAAAGAGTCCAGAGCCTGAGAAACCGGATCCAGAGTAGCCGCCTCCAAAGAGTCCAGATCCTGAGAATCCAGATCCATTGTTGCTGTCTCCGAAGATTCCAGAACCAGAGAATCCAGATCCTGAGAAACCAGATCCTTGGTTTCCACCTCCAAAAATTCCAGACCCAGAAAATCTGCATCCAGAATATCCAGACCCTGAAAATCCTGATCCAGAGTATCCAGATCCATAATTACCACCTCCAAATAATCCAGAGCCACTAAATCCAGAGTAGCCGCCTCCAAAGAGTCCAGATCCTGAGAATCCAGATCCATTGTTGCTGTCTCCAAAGAGTCCAGAACCAGAAAATCCTGATCCAGAGAATCCAGATCCTTGGTTTCCAACTCCAAAAATTCCAGACCCAGAAAATCCGGATCCAGAATATCCAGACCCTGAAAATCCTGATCCAGAGTATCCAGATCCATAATTACCACCTCCAAATAATCCAGAGCCACTGAATCCAGATCCAGAGTATCCTGATCCAGAGTACCCTGATCCAGAGTA